>KV459481.1:0-22482 GCA_001662645.1 Pseudogymnoascus sp. 03VT05 | reverse complement strand
GCTTCCTCCTATTACTCTTCTATCTTAGGGTCGTTCTAGTTGATCTCCTTAACAGTAGCGTTAAGTGGGCATTTGTCCTAGAAATAGCCTAGCTTACTACACTTAAAACAGTTCCTAGATGTAGTTGGCACAGTAGTCTGCATATAGCCTATAATGTCTAGTTTTAGGGCAGTAGGTGTAAAAGGAGTCCTCTAAAAGGAGACTAGAGGGCTTCTTGTAGGCCTTGCTAGTTAGATCCTTTTGTGCTTAGTAGGCATGAACCTAGATGAGCTTAGGCAGGCAGGTCCTTGTTAGCTTAACTCTATGCTCTTAGGCAAGAAGCTCAACTTATTGTTCTAGCGTTGTTCCTAGTTAAATGCAGTGAGTTCTTAGACTATAGTGTAGTAGTTGCTGTTCTATTAGTTTTTAATAATCACTATGTGGCTATAGAATTAAGGGGTCAACTTGTTCCACATGTACTAAAACTATTCCAACTCTATAACCTGTCCTATAATAGCTATACTTTAGAAGCAAGCTTTAAACTCTAAGAAGGTTTCATTTGTATGTCCTTTCTCTCCTATCTATAGGTTGTTAAAGAGGTTCTAGGCCTATTCTGTCTTGTTGCCTATTAGGTAGTACAATCCTAACAGGTCCATCATTTCGTTAGCACTCTAGAAACTATGCATATTAGATAGATATTAGGGTTCTAGGTATCTTTTCACTAGGCTGGTTGTAGTGCCCTATATTAATGCTCTCCTAGAGACGTTATTAGGGTAGTAGTCCTCATTAACTACAAGTTAGTCCTAAATGGACATGCTCTATTACATAAAGGTATGTTCTATCCCATTGCTTAGTGGTGTGATTTTCTCTAAGAAGGTGGATTTCTTATAACGATTTAAAGGGTCCTTAGGGTATTATTATAGTAGAGCTGGGATTAAAGGAGATTAAGTAATACTAATGGGTGGCAGTTAAACGGTGCCAGGTGTGTTTTACATTAGTGATATAGGCAGTTTGTCTTTGTCTTCCTTAATGGTACACATAGGGGTGTCTACTACTAGGGGCGTAGACAGTATTCTAGTCTAGCTAGCTATAAGGGTAGCTATCATTGCTTTAAGCTCTTGCATTTCGCTCTTAAGGTTTGCAATGCGATCTAGGGGGCTTTTAGACAGCCTTACAGTTGTGCCTATAGTAGTAGTCTGCCTAGTTGTCATTTGTAGCAGTTGACTGTCATTATTAGGTGGTGGGTTTTGTGTCGGTTTACACGACATACTAATTTAGAGGTATATTAAGTTACAGTTAATATAGAAGAGTTTAACTTCTAGGGGCCTTTAGCCATTAACACTCTTGTTTACAATTACCTCTGTACGTGAGGGGGTTCTTTAGGATCTTGTATCCTATTTAGCACTAACGTGTTAGTGACTTTACTAGCTTGCTCTGTAGGATTAAACCCTAATCCACTAGCTGTCTGTAAGTTCTCTAGGTTCACAGCTATTTGAAGTCGTTAAGTCTCTGCTCTAAAACGGCACTGAGTTGCAGTTAGTAGTGTAACGGTAGTTCTCCTAAGTCGTTCTAGTTGTAGGATATTATTTAAGTACAGCTGTCCCTAGTAGGCATAATCTTTTTTATATAATGTAAGGATATAGGGCACTGTATTATAAGTAGTTGCATATGGGAGTGCAAGTTAGATATAAGTCAGTGTAATCCTATAGGTCTACTACAAAGGATACAAAAAAGATGAAGGGGGAGCTTATGGCTTCCTACCCCTTATGTACCTAAATAGGGTCTAACTCAGCTAACTTAGCGTACCTATAGATCCACTCCTGTCTGTCACCTGAATCTACTCAACCCTATAACTCCTATGCTGCTATGTCATGCTGTTGCTTACTGCGTGTCACCTTATAGGTCCAAGTGTACCCTAAGTAAGGAGGCATCCTTACAGTTTCTTTATGCTTAATAACGCCTTAAATAATAACACTCTTATAAGCCACCTACAAAAAGGTACGTTGATTTAAAGTAATTTTATCAATCTTATCTAAGTTAGTCTAATTAGTTTCATAGATCTTCTAAGTAGCTACTAAATCAAATATAATAGAAAACACTACAGGCTTCGTTGCATGGGCCATATTATCAATCTTACTGTATAAGCCTTCCTATTTGATGGTAACGAATACAACATCTTACTTAATCTAATAGTATTAGAATTAGATAAATGGCGTTTAAAAGGCGCCCTTAGGAAGCTATATAATATTGTCGTCTTTATATAGCACTCCCTATAACGCATTGCCATTTTCATTAAACTTAGTGGAGGCAAAAGGCTTAAGAGGGATAATTCAACTTGTTAGAATTCATAGGCTCGCATGATTAGCTGTGCTCTACAGCCTCTAGTTCGTTGTGTAATTCGAATCTTTTGTTAGGAGTTTCATAATAAACTCAAGCAGGATATCTTAGACACAGCGGACTAGGCTCACATTAAGGCAGTTCATGGGATTCTCAATATATTAGAGCAAACTACACTTAACGTAGAAGGCTCATTTAGTACACTTAGTAAAGTCATCATAACAATGGACTTCCTATTAAGCCTTTTTAAGAACATTCAGCAGTCTTAGACTAGGGAGTACTTAGAGTCTATTAAAGGCATGTGCAACAACGCATAGAAAAAGCTCACTAAATACTACAACTTAACAGGAATAAGTGTAGCATATGTTGCAGCAGTTGTCTTAGATCCCTATGTAAAGTGGGTGTATTTCATACAGCAGTGGCCACCTAATTAGATCAATTAAGCCTAAGCAGATATAATGACACATTAGATTACATTCTACAAGGGCTCACATACTGGCGTTAATCATTAAGAAACTTTAAGTGCAAGTCATGTTAATGGCTAATTAGAAGTCTCAAAGTTCTGAGAGCAGAATAATCCATAAGATGATAAGGTGGCTAACTAGTATCAACTCTATTGCATCACACCACGCTTGCCTCAAAAAAGTAAGTAACGGCTAATTAATTAGTAGAAAGAAGAGTCTTAGCAGGAAGCATATCTAGACCTCTTACGCTAGGCAATTAATATACTATTAATACCAGCTATGAGTGATGAGCCTAAGAGGCTCAACGAAACAAGATGCAGGTCTCATATTAAGACGTGATGGATGCCATGCATCGTGACTTCGGATGGCCAGCCAAGTGTGATCAATGTAGGTGGTCAATGTGATAGATTAGGTGCTAGACAAATATTATCCCCATAGGTTCTTGTCTGGCAATTCAGGGTTTGGTGTGGTTTTGATATGTAGAAGTTACTTGCGTGTCGCAATATATGGATCATTACACACAACAACCTCTATATCACAAAAGTCTTGAAACACACAGCTATAGTCACCTAATAGAGGGTAGGACTATCGCTCTCACACATTATTTCTAGGCGTATAGTAGCATTCTATCTTAAACCAGACTCTATAACGAGTTAACTATTAAACAATAAATGTAACGTATTTTACGTACAAGTGGGCCACACGGGCGAGTGGGCCACGAAAACACCAAAATTGACTATTACTGCCCTACATAATGACCCTTATTTGATCATAATTGAATCCTTGTGCCTTGTACATGTACAGGAGTTATGGCCTATAATACCACATATGCTACAGCGCTTCTGTTGGCCTATAGAACCTACCTGCCGACTACGCTCACTTGCCACCTCTGTATAGACTTAAGCTTCTACCTTAGCACTCTAAAGCATATCCTCTCCCTCTTGTACAGAGAGACTGCCCCCTTGCATTATACGCCTCTTGTGCTTTCTTTCCCTCCTCTTTTTCTGTTCATTTGCTGCTTGTAGAGCCTTAACTTCTGCCTTAAGTAGAACAGCAGAATGCATCATCATTTCTACCCCTTTAACAAGGCAGCTAACAGCATTATTAATTAAGGTAGGAGAGCTGTTCTAATGTTATATGATGTAGTTCTTAATGTGCTCTGTTTGAAAGTTAAGCTCCCTTATAGTTTAAGGAGTCTTTAAAGTCTAATTATCACTTTTAACTATAGGAGGAGTTAGAGTCCTTAAGTGTAGATTTAAGTAAGACAGGACATTCTGCAGCTTGTATAGAACTAGCCCTATAGCTTAGAATCCACTCTTAATGTTCTGCTCTGTAAATGTAGCTTTAAATGCTTCTTTAAATATAGAGAGAAACTTAAGCTTTATAATGTGGTTTAGCTGGTTCTATACAAAGGTTTTAATCTGCTTTCTATACAAAAGCTTTAGTAGTGTAAAGCAGCTTACATTAAGAGGCTAAAGAATGTGTTATGAGTGTAGTGGCATATAGAGGGTAATTATCTTCTGTTCTATACAGTAGTGTTGAAATTAAGCAGAGAGGTGGCTCTTATGTCTATTAAGAATAAGAGGGCAATAGGTTCTAACTATACAAGCATTTGTATATTAATTAAAGTGTTGAATCCACTTATACCTAATTGAATTTAGGGTAAAAGAATCATATACCATATAAACTAGTAAAAAAGAATCGCTTACCCCTATGATACTATTTTTTGATTTTCTACTGTGCTAAACTGTAATAGGAAGGCCCCCCCCCTATTCAGCCCACTTTCCCTAATCCCCCTTCCTCCACTAATTCAACTAACACCATACCAGCTCTAAAGGCTCGAAAGCCATCTTATCGCCTTACTAACTTGCTAGCCGCCACCCTCATTATGGCAAGCCCTAACTAAGAAGTCAGGCGAGTCTGTATGTCTGCTCTTAGAGAGCTCTCTATGCCAGAAGATAGCACAGAGTTTAACGATTTAGATGCTCTTGTCTAGGCCCTTAATGACTAGGCTGTTAAAACGAAGTTCTCTTTTTAGACGGCTAAAAGGGACTTGATAAGAGGGCGCTAGATATGTGCTGAGTTAGAGGGTTCTAGCTGCTGCTAGCAGTGCAGAGCCTTCCTTAATAATGACGAAGCTTAGCAGCTCGTCATTACTAAGAGAGAACACTCTTGTATTAGCTAAGGAGTCCGCTCCTTTAGGTCCTCCTTAAAAAAGGAGTGGTTGGACCTAGTAGTAGCTCGTCATATTAATATAACGAAGGTTACTCAGCCAAAGGAAATCGTTAACCTCCTCTACATACGTTTTGCAGAGGAGATTAGCTACAAGATTGCGCAGCTTTGTAGGCTGCGCCTTCTTAATGGTGATATAGGTTAGCAGCAGCATAGCTTTCAGCTATTACCAGCCTATAAGTTCCTCCTAGAGAGTAGGTCTCCAGGAGTACACGTTGATCTCGTCTGAGATCGTCATAGTATATACCCCTTTTCCTTTTTTTACTTCTTTATTCCTCTATACTAACTATCTACAGACTGCTTTCAGTAGATTTTTGTGTGCCCTGTACAATCGCAGGGCACTTTCTCCTTGTGCTGGCGCCTTATTGCTGTTGACGGGACCTTTTTAAAGGCCCGTTTCATACTTACTTTGTTACTTGCTGTTAGCATTGATGCTAACAGCGAGAACGTCCTCCTAGCTTAGGCAGTGGTGGAGTCCGAGAATCAGGACTCCTAGGAGTGGTTCTTCTAGCATCTCTGGTAGTCTATACTAGAGATCTTGCTGGAAGAAAGCACCCTTATCTCAGATTAAGACAAGGGTCTCTAAGAAGCAGAAAGAACTCTCAGGAGGATGGTGATGGTGGCTTGGTGTTGCCACCATCTTAAAGAGAACTTCACTAAGAAGTTTAGGAGGAGACTGGCTCCTCTGTTCTGGAAAGCAGCTTGAGCACCTACTCAAGTTGCTTTTAAAGCTGTTTTGGACAGCCTTAGAATAGAGAAGCCAGAGGCTGCAGCCTATCTCTTGGCTTCTAAGCTAGAGAAATGGGCTGAGTTGATGTTTCGTAGGCGTCAATATGCCCACGATACATTAAATATTGTAGAGAGTCTAAATAAGACTCTCCTTTCCAATTAATAGCTCCTAATCGTTAAGCTCCTTAATGCCATTTAGCATTAAGTTATGGCAGCGTGCAGAGAGCGCCTTGCTGCAGCTAACAAACTGTTAGCTGCAAGCTATAATACTACACCTTTCGCTAATAGTATAGTATCAGAAGGAAGAGGATAGGCACAAGGTAACATATGCCAAGTGTCCTCTCCTTCTGAAGCACAAGTGATTCAGCCTAATAGGCGAATCTTCCTCATTGATCTTACAGCAAGAACATGCTCTTGCTGTAAGTATTAAGCAAATGGCATACCCTGTAGGCATGCCATGGCCTTAATCTTTACCTGTGGGGACTAAATAAGTCCTTACTTACCTAACGCTTTTTCAGCTGCCTAATGGGCAGCCTAATTCGAGGCTCTAATGCCTCCTGTTGACGTTTTAGAGCTAGAGGTCATTAAAAATGACCCCTGCGAGCCTCCTATCACTCGGGTGCCTTGCGGGAGGCCTAAAAAAGAGAGGTTTCAGAAGGAGGCAGCTTGCTAGAGGGTCCAGCGAGCTGGTGAAATAGGAATAGAGGTTTATGGGCTTGAACCTCTTCTACCTACTCCGTCCTTGCGCTATAGAACCTGTGGAGAGACAGGTCACAACGCCAGGACATGCTGCCGTCCTCACAATTGAGGATGGCAGCATGGTTTCTATGATTATAGGCTAGGGCAAGTAGGGGTGGAGGCACTATGTGGGGAGGGCGCATGGTATATAGTTCTTTTTTGCAATTACATGGTATATGATTCTTTTTTACTAGTTTACATGGTATATGATTCTTTTACCCTTGAATTTAAAGTCCACCTATTCTTACTAAGTATAATCACCTAATCATCTAGTAATCCTAAGTCTTTATACTAAGCTGAGAGGTGATTCTGCGCCTTAAAAATAATGAATGGCAGGAGTGCCTATCTGTATAAATTAACACCTTAAATAATCAACACCCACTCTCTATTTCTAGGCTATATAGTCTTTAGACAACTCTTTGCTTCTAAGCTTATAACCACCTTAGTAGTAGCAATAACTCTTATTATAAAACCTACTTCATTAAAGTTGTAGATATCCTGCTCTAAGATTCTGTATTTCGCAACTATGTTTCATATGAGGGCGAACCACCCTTTAATTAACTTAGGATCTTTGCATTTTGCTCTTTTGTAATTGTACTTCTAACTAAACTTTGCTTTAAGTTCTATACGACACTTAATAAAGGTAGTAGTCTAGTTTATCCTAACAGGGCTTACGCCTCGTTTAGAGAGTAGAAGGTCTGCCATTTCTTATACACCTTATAGCTGGGGCGGAAATCTATGTGAATCTAGGTTAAGGATGTACTAAACAAGAGCTGACTCTTCGTATGGAGTCAACTTCTATAAGTTAGGAGTAGAGTCGCGTCGGGAAGTCATTCCATTCATTCTTCTGCTAAGGGTCATCCGTGGTACATCGTACGACAATGCAGCAGCTCGGACACTTTTAAATTGATGTTCCTTTAGTGCCTGAATAGCTAGAAGTAATCTATCCTCTTGATTAGAGGATTGGGCTTGTGTTGGTTGTGGCATTGTTAACGGTAATCTAGTTGACGCGTTTTGGTGTTTTTGTGGCCCACTCGTCCGTGTGGCCCACTCGTACGTGAAATACGTTACCCCCTAATAATAACATCTTCCACTCCCAAAGTTTTGTAACGTCACCACAATTGCCTCATTCCTCTCCAAACTTCTGCCGCCACTTCCACAGCCGACAAAGCCTCACCGTATATCACGAGTAATGCGTGAGCGTCACCACCCTCCCTCGCTTTCTAAATTACTTCTAGCAAGTGTCGTGACCTGTGCTAATTCTGGCAAAGTCGCCGTCCCTGCTCCAGTAGATTTCGAGGGGTCTGGCTTCAAATTTTGCCAACCCTCCCTCCATTAATGCAGTATCTCTGTTTTTGAAGGCCGTTGTGCTAATAAAAAAGTTTCCTTTTCATGCGCCGTTATGGGAGATTGATTTCCAGCCGTCCATCGCGACGAGTTTGTCCGTAGCACCGTGAATACCTAGGATTTGGTCATGGCTCCACTTGCCTGGGCCGCAATGGCCGAAGTCATTGTATCCGATGCACGCTGTTCTAGCCTCTAGCCCCGTTCGTATTATCTTAACGTAGATGATGTCGCTTCTCGCATCCCCAAAATTACACTCGGAGGGAGAAACGGTCCGCTTAGGATTACTGGCATTGTAAAAGCCGATCTCATACGAAACTCGCAGGTGGTTGTTCTCGATGCCGATTTGGCTGGAATTCTCCGTTGCAGGTGCTGCAGAGGCGAATGGGGCCAAGGAAAACGCCAGGCCGAGCGAGAGAAAAAGCTTGCTGATTGAATTGCCTACTCTACTATATTTCCAGTAGTGTCTGCTCTTGCCCGCTTTCGCTTTAGCCTCTTAACTAAAGCTATTTCTGTACGAGTAGCTAGGCCTGATAAGTAGCCATAATCATGATCATCATGATGGCAGTGTACACTACACTCCTTTCCTTCCTTATAACACTAGCACCTCTTTGTACTACACTGCCCCTTACATTAACAGGATATTCTAACCCGAGTGCTTGTAGAAGCCTCTTTAGCTGCAAGCGTTAGGGTTACTTGCTTTGTAGAAGTAGGAATTACTATATCACTTTATAGAGCTTGCTCTACAACTCTAAGTGATTTAGTAGGAATAAGGCGTTGTATAATACTAGATGCTGTAAGAACCTAATACCTATGAAGATAGGGCTCTTCTAGAATGCGTGCAAAGAGCCTCTTATTATCAGTTGAGGTTCTATTAGGCCTAGGGACCTTAATGGAGACTATAGCTCCTACTTTAAAGTGCTGAATATCATGCCTTTTAGTATATTTGCGTACTATGGAAAGCCTTGCTCATTAAGTAGCTGCTGTACCTCTCTTAATTATAGGATCTAGTGTTGCTGGAACTTAGGCTTAGGTCCTATGCTAGGGCTTAGAATCAAGCTTAGGCTTAGAGCTAGAGCTAGGCTTAGAATTAAGCCCTAAGCTAGAGAGCTCAATTCTAAGCTCTGGCTCAAGCTAGAGCTGGGCTCTAGGCTGAGCTTTAGCTTGAGTTCTAGCTTAAGCCTAGAGCTTAGAATTAAGCGCTTGCTCTAGCGCTTGCTCTGGCTTAAGCTTAGAGCGAGAGCTGGGCTCGAAATTAAGCCTAGAGCTAGAGAGCTCAATTCTAAGCTCTGGCTTAAGCTAGAGCTAGGCTCTAGGCTAAGCTCAAGCCTGAGCCTAGAGCCTAGAATTAAGAGCTTAGTCTAGCGCTTAGTCTAGCTTAAGCTAGGAGCCCCTAAGCTAGGCTCTAGCCTAGAGTCTAGAGGCCTAGAGTCTAGAGTCCTTAAGCAGAAGGCAGAACTCTAGGTTAGCCTTAATTTAAGCTAGTACTTAAGCCTAAGCTTAAGTAGGAACTTAATGAGAGAGCTTAGAATTAAGCTCTCACTTAGACTTAGGCTTAAGCTTAGAGCTAGAGCTCTATGTTACAGCTCTTAGAAGGCTATTAGCTATAGGAGCCTAATAGTAGAACCATATAGGAGTCATGTAATGGAACTGTAAGGACTGTTAGAACTGTTGCAGTTCCTACAGTTCCTTATAGAGGACATAGGACAGGACTATAGGAACTATAGGGACATATGCAGTTCCTATAGTTCCCTATAGGGTAGAACTATAAGAACTGTTAGAACTGTTGCAGTTCCTATAGTTCCCTATAGAGGTGGAACTATAAAGACTATTAGAACTGTTAGAGTTCCTATAGTCCTATATAGTCCCCTTAAGCATAACACCACTATATAAGTAGATAGTTATTCCTTAGATAGGAGCTTCGTGCTTAACTTAATATAGTATTTGTTATATACTAGTGACGCGTTTTATAAAAGCCTTTGTGTCTATTCCCCTACCTCCTCTAATAAGTTAAACTAACGAAACCTCTATAAGTCCTATTGTTTAGGACCTAGCGTTACACTCTGCTCTAGCTTAGAAAAATCAAAACCTAAGCTAGAGAGCTCTTACTCTAGCTCTAGCTTAAGATTAGAGCTAGAGCTTCGAATTAAGAGCTTAGAATTAAGCTCTAGTGCTTAAACCTAGAGCCTTAAGCTCTTAAGCTCTAGTTCTAGCTAAAGCTTAGCTCTAGCTTAAACTCTAGCTAGAGCTTAATTTTAAGCCTAGAGCTAGAGCTTAAGCTTAAGCTCTAGCTCTCACTTAGAATTAGAGCTGAGCTTAGAATTGAATTCTAAGCTAGAGAGCTTAATTCTAAGCTCTAGTGCCAGCTTAAGCCTAGCTCCTACTCCTACTACCACTCCTACTCTAGCTCCTGCTCCTGCTCTGGCTCTAGCTTAAGCTCCCACTCTAGCTCCAGCTCCTGCTCTGGCTCTAGCTTAACTGGCTCCTACTCCTACTCCCATTCCCACTCCTGCTCCTGCTCCTGCTCCTGCTCCTGCTCCTGCTCCTGCTCTAGCTTAAGCTTAAAGCTTAATTTAGAGCTCTTACTTAGAGCTAGAGCTAGAGCCAGAGCTAGAGCAGGAGCTAGACTAGAGGTCCGTCTTAAAAATTAGGCCCATAGTTAGGTCTTCCTGCTAAACTCTAACTGTAAGATCCTTCTAGGCCTAGCTATTAAGCTAGTTAATATAAGAGCTCCTGTCTTAGAATAGGAGCTCAGCTAGTGCACACCTAATTGTAGAGTGGATTTAGGTGTTTATAGCAAGCATAACCTCAACTAGCCCCTCCTTCCATTTTATAGACCCATTGTCTATTTTCTATGCCTATAACTTTGCTTCTACAACTCTATTTGCTTACTCAACTAGGCCTTAGGTTTGTAGTGACTATAGCGCTCCACTTATCACTTGGATTCTAAACTTCTATAATAGAATAAGAAGAGCCCCCTTAAATTCCTTCCTATTATCAGCCTACATAATCTTTAGAGGTAGGAAAGCTAATATGAATTGCGTAAAGCACTCTGTAATAGGCTTTGCATGCTTGCTTTTTAATAGGTATAGCTGTGTATACTTTAAGAAGTGATCCTTTATATATAGAATCCACTTATACTGTCCTGACAGCTTATAGCGCATATTAATTAGGTTAATTTAAACCCTCTCCTATGCCCGTTTGCTTATAATAGGGACTAGTAGTGCTTTTATAGTATTTAGCTGATTTAAAGTGAAATTCTTACACTGTTTAAGTATGAACTCTACATCCTGTCGCTTTATTCCATAGCATCGTTCCTTAATAGTAGGCTACACCTTCTTATAGTTAGTATGTATTATAAGGTATAATATAGAGTGAGAGCTCTAGCCGAAGCCTAGGCCGAAGCTCAAGCTAGAGCTCAAGCCAGAGCTTAAGCTTTAGCTAGAGTTCTCACTTAAGAGCTTAAGCTAGAGCTCTAGCCAAAGCCTAAGCCAAAGCTCTAGCTGAACCTCTGGCTGAAGCCTAGGCCGAAGCTCGAGCTAAAGCTCTGGCTGAAGCTCTAGCCGAAGCCTAAGCTAGAGCTTAAGCTTCAGCTAGAGTTCTCACTTAAGAGCTTAAGCTAAAGCTGTAATTAAAGCTAGAATAGATAGATAGATGTAGAATTAAAGGCTTACCTTATTCCGGCCTGCATGTAGAAGCTTAAGGTGCTCCTTAGTAATAATATCAAATATCTCTGCTTTTAGAACAACATATTAAGGGTTTTTGTAGGAGACATCCCTTTTCTTATATAGCTTATCATTAGGAAGCTTAAAATCGGTTTACGCATGGTGTTTAAGGCTTATAGACTCTTGATCTACTTTTGTAAAGGCTGTTGGGTTATGTAGTATTATGTATATATCATTCCATTTCTAGTCTGAGAGTTGCTCGCGATTTGAGTAAGTTGGGTTGCTTATATAGGCCTCAAAAGCAGTGCGTACAGTACCCGGAAATGGGTTAATAGAAGTAATAGTAGCCATAGTTTCAATAGTTATAGAATATAGAATGCAGAATATACGGAAAATTTGAATTTTCTACTATCTACACCGCCAGTTGGCCGGAGGGCCGGCCCTGCCGAAAAGTGGGATATTGGTGGCAGGGCCGGCCAGTTGGCGAACTAGCCGGCCAGTTGGCCAACCGGTAATATTGGCGGCAGGGCCGGAACATATCTGTTGAATACGTATACATACATAGCCTCTCTCTTCTTCGAATGTCTATGTAGATCATGGAGCTTTAGCTATTTACTTACGCTGCCGACTTTATGATCAACGTTCGAGGGATCTAAGGATGAAAAATCGAGGGTCCAAAGGATGCGCTATCAATTAAAGGTTCACAGGTGGGGGCAAGCGGGGCGGTACCTTAAAGGCTAAATTTCTGTGGCAAGGTATTCCCTGGTGCCTCATTCAACGCCACTGTATTGAAGGAAGACGACACACTCGAAGCCTTAAAAGCGACGGGCATCGTTATTGAGCGAGCTCTAGTTAACGATGGCTTTTGATGTTTTTAATTGTCTCTCCGAACGAATTGCCAGCGTCAACGAGGAAGACTGCACTATCACGAGCCTTCTATTAATAAATGATATCCAAGAGCTAAGAAGCGCGCTGGGCAATAGTTAATAGTGGATAAGCTCCAACAGCAACTCCGACCCGACAGTAAGACATTTATCGTCCCCGAAGAACAGCCGCATCGATGGAAGTAGGGCAGTCTTGAAGCTTCACATACACGTCAAAGATCTACTAGATTTCATCCATGAAATTGAAACATTGTCTTATTCTTGACCCTGATGATCGCCGCTTTTATGACGTTTGGTGTCGTTTTGGGCAGAAGGATTATCACAAGCTTAGTCGGCGAAATATATTTGGTCACAGGAACACCATGGTATTATGTAAATGTAATTGATATGTTAATAACTACTTACTTCTAATATCGTACATCTCGGCTGTCTCCGAATCATCAATAATGTACGGAGCACCGGGTCAAAACTTACCGGCTGAGCCAGCCTTTGTCTTTGCAGAAGGCTTTCATCTTGATGAAACCGTGGAAGAGCCCAAAAAGGATACTGACTGGCAAGAACCCCATATCTTTGGGGTGTGCGCGGAAGAGGCTCTCGAGCTTGATGGTCTTAGTAAAGAGATAGAGAAGGAACATGAGAACCCACCCGGAGTTACCTGCCCAAAGAGAAGTTGGGTCCAAGAGTGGACGAATCTGATAGTAGCATTACCAGGTCAAAGGATCAGTGATAAGCCCCATCGAAGTAAATACGGCAATGTACTTGGCATAGAACGTCCCTGGCTGCTTCTTGCACACAGCCCACGGGTTCGACTCAACGAAAAGGGTCTTGTAGTTTCCGCGCCAGCTGCTCCCCGCCCATCGCTGGCACTGATACAGGAATTTGAACCAACTCTCCAAGGTAGTGAGAAGCTGTGCACGGCGGGGATCACGGCTGCGAGCTGTGTGCGCTTGTTGGCAATGGGGACGCTATGAACCTGGATGCGCGGATCAGCGAGGTCCTCGGTAAAGCCGAGGAGTTTAGCCTTGCGGTTGTCTGTTGTGACGAGAATGAGCTGATGGATGGGCGTGGCGAGAATGCTCAGGAAATGCGGCCGGAGCTCTTCCATATCATCGGTTATCGTGGGAATGAGAACCGTGACATCTTCACCGCTGTATTTAGGGTTTCGGAGGACTGGGTAGGGGCGATAGAGGTACTTACCAATGAGGTTGCCGATGAGTCTGCCGTAGCGGTAGGGGGTATGGAGAGCGAGGAACCACTGATGCCATGTCCAGACAGGCAGTAGGGCCAGGAGAAAGGTTATGGAGCTCATGATGAAGCTCATGATGAAGCTTCTTGGGTCTAACGAGTGTTGTTGAACTTACCGTTTGTTGATTTGCTTGTATGAGTATGTGGAGCTCACTTAAGCCAGTTAAGTGAGGATATCGAGTCTGTGAGATGATGCGGAATGATGAGAAGAGAGCGTAATTTGTGGATTATTTATACTCATAAAATATGCAAACGTCGTTCCTCTGGAACCGACGTTTGCATTCAAGTGAACACCGTATAGTGCTCTTTGAAAAATGTATGATACACATTGAACGATATACAATGTCCATTGAAGGAGGTATATAAAATATCCATTGACCGACGACACCCTTTGAAAGGTGTACAATGCCTATTGCATATGAAGAAGCGAATGCAGACAGGGTGACAAGCAGGCATTGATGATCTTTCAGTTACTGTACGTAATTGCCTTGTTTCCGCCATTGTTAATTCTGTGGCACGCAGTTTCTGTAACGTCAATAATGGCGGAAACAGAGCGAGCAGGCAATTAGCGGAATAATTGATCAAAAACAAAGACACTGCTCCATTGGAGTTCATAATATTCCACCTTTCATGAATGAAATAGCGTTTGGTTGAGTAAGCATCAGTAGGGAAATATAGATTCTTTGTCTAAATAATATTTTCTTCATTCTTGACTTCTAGCTTCCCATCTGGTGTCGCCTTTCATCGCCTATATTTACTTCAATCAATCAAAAGTCCCCACGGAGCTCGATATTGAGCGCGCGTCGTGTCCTTGTGAGATATTGTGACTGCCTTTCTTCGCCCCAACTATCCCATCGTTCGTTTGATCCGGCGCAAGCGCGATACTGTCTTGTTCTGCTGTCCTGGTACGGCAGGTGGGATCAAAAGCCTTATCCTCACTAGCCCGTGAAATTATTTGTAGTCCAATGTCAGCCCCATGATCCCATAACTTATCCTGATATAAATCTTCTAATATAACATTCTTTCTCAAAATATAGTAGTTCACATAGTATGGAAGAACCTTAAAGAGTTGATGGTTCATGAATTTCTTGATAGGGACAGCAAAGACGAGATCGAGCTCTTCGAGAGAACGCTGTTTTGTTTCGGGGAGGAAGAAGAATATGAGTGCTGCGGCCACGAGATTAAGGCAGGCAAACAGACAGAGAGAGCCTGTGTCATGGAGGTGGTTGTTGATTCTATTAAATTTACGTCAGTGGCTGTCCCATTGCTGAAACGGTAGGCAATGGAGAGAAATAAATGATGGGCCTACGGTAGGTAAAATAGAGATAATAACGCGGCAAAGAAGAGGTTGAGTCCAACGCTGACGGCAACGCCCACTTCACGGTGAGAGAGTGGAAACCTGTTGAACGACATGATTAGTTTAGTTTGGGGAGTGCTAGCACACTACGGTGACTTTGACTTTACGATTCAGAAGCCACGGTAAATGGCATTGGCCCCATCCCGGGGGAATATAAGGCCGCGAATCTACAGATATCATCAGTACGTTTTCATGGAACTAACGAGGGAATCGAGCAGGGTATGACAAACATGAAAAGAAAGAATGCAATGAGTCCATAGCGTGCTGGAGAGTCGGGGATGTAGAAACTAAAAGCTGCCCCGAGGAGAAAGGTGCTCATGAACGGCAACGTGATGAGGAGTAAAGCGCGGCGGCCGAGGGTATCAATGTTGCGTATTGCAGGAATGCAGAAAACGAGGTTAATAGCGCCTGTAGGTTCCAATGTAAGACTTCTGTGCACAATATCATATTGAGAGTACTTACCGAAACCAAAGCTATACCAATACGCTTTATTGGGATTGTTACCTGCGTTGTTAAACAAAGTGCTGGAGTAAAAGGCAAGTACGTTTACTTCCCAGTCCATGTCAGCAAGCTTTCAGATAGCTTCTATGATGCCTTGCTTACTGCCACAAAGCTGTTGCGCAAGATTTACAGTGCAAGCAGCTAAAAGTGCATTCCTCAGCCGGGGATGCTTTGAACTAAATAGTTGCGTAAGTCGATTCGCATAATCGCTAATATGAGACTGGGCCTTGGTGTCTTCGGCATCCCGTGTTATGGATTCGGAGTCGTAAACTTGGCGCGAATGAGTTTCAAGCTCTATTTGTTTATGAATGAGATAGAAGTCGCGCTGAGCTTGGATCTACGGGGTAATAGCATAATTAATTAGCTATAAATATCTGGACGGAGAGGGTGTGGCAAAACGCAGGGTTAACTCACTGGTACGTTTCGTAAGGATACAAATATGTCGTAGGCCCTGCGGTAGTTTTTAATATCGCCTTTCATCATATGCCACCGTGGGCTTTCGGGACACCACCACAGTGATATCATGAGGGCTATAGCAGGAACTATAGGAGCACCAAGTTGGAGTCTCATTGAAAGGCGTTCCTGGGCAGTATTTACAATGAGGTTGGCGGCGAACCCCAGAGCGATTCCAAATGTCACCCTAATGGCCGTTATTATTTTCCAGTCCATGATGAGGTACTTTTGAGATCCATTTACCAGAGTTGCCAACAGAGGGCCGATGATCCTCTCCAAAGACTAACAGCTGTCTCTGCGGCAAGGATAGGGGTGCTCGAAGCTTTTAATCCCATACCTATTCCATTAAAAACCCTGCACGCAAATAATTGCTTCCAGTTTTGAACAAATGCCGAACCTAGTGAGCTTCCAAATATAAACACTGCCGCAACCAGAATAGCCCCGCGCCTGCCCCCCCATTTATTTACAGGATCAACTAACGGGCATCCCCTATTCCCAGTCAGTAAGTCAATGATCTCCAACATTAACCCCCTGAAAACAGGAAGAAACTCACAGTATAGCAGCAAACAGAAATGGTGCCGCATTTGTGAGACCAATCATCCAGTCATTGTACGGACTCGATTCATGAAGGCCAAGTTCATGTGGCCAGAGCAATGTCGCGCCATTGATACTGCTCTGGACCCAGCCCTGCAAGATTGCTGCGATGCTCACAGTCAATACCGTCATATATAGTCCCTGGCTTTGCGCAAACAGGTGGTCTTTTTCGTTCCTCAGCGCGTGCTTCTCGTCATCTGTCAACTGGACAGGAAGATAGGTTCCGCTGTGGCGATCTCTCGAAACTTCGTCATAGATCAAGGTATTTTGGGCAACAAGGGCGGCGCGCCGAAGGCCACGACGAATATCGTCAGGAAAGGACATAGACACCGCGAAGGTATCGACGTCGTGAAGGAGCTGTTCTTGATTGAGATGGGCTTTGGAAGGAGTTAGAGTGAGCGGTTCTCACGTATGTGCTCCAATACAATTACGGCACTTACCTAAGGGATTCTCTATCACGGCACCAGAATTCTCGTTTCGTAGGTCCTCATAGCGAGAAACCGCATCGCTGTCTTGTGCTATTGCCATCTTAACACATCACCATATTCCTGCCGCATGCGTCTCGCAAGGCTGTGATAATAAGGCTGCCACAATAATGTGATAAATGAAAGTTGTCTCTGGCGTGCCAATTGTCTTCGTTCTTTGACTCGCGACTGTCGTTATGTCTTACATCAATGACAATCGAGTATGGTGACGAATTGAATGTATGAAATAGTAGAAAGGAGAACATCGAAGCCCGGGAGGAAGAAGGCTGAGTAATTCCTGTCTGTGTCTCCTTTTATAAGCTACTGCACAAGATAACTTCACGTGTGACAGGGAGCGTAGACCGGTGTGGGGGCAGTATACAGGGATTATCTCGAAAGGAAAGGCGGAGTAAACAACGGACGATATATAATAGGCTGGTAGTGAAAGCCACGCTCGGGCAATAGGAGCAACCCCGCATCCACGCCCGAATGTGTCTGTGAGTGTGGCTGGCGGCCACTGGCGGCCACTAAAATGGCGTCCCCGCTGTAGATCGGCTATATATAGTACTTGCTGTCTACAGACTATTCTCGTATACTCGTCACCGGGTAGTTGTTTTGTATTATGTGCACAGCCGCGCATGTGTGCGGGTGTGAGAGTGCGTGAGCGTGTCGTAGGTGGCGCTACTGTACGACATACGCCCCGTCTGCGTGGGTGTGGATGTGGATATGCGGAGAAATATAGTATATACACCCCTATCTGCTACATGTGCTCATAAGGCTCCAGTATCATTAGTCTACAGTTGCCACTGAAGATAACCAACATCGAGCAAAGCTAAGAAGACGACTCCTATCTGAAGCAGATGACTCCTATCTGCAATCATCTCTCCTGTAGAACCATATATTTTGTCCACGCTGTTGTGGAAGGGCAGTTTACTTGAACCGCTCATGAGACCACTTACTCTGTCTAGGCAATTTGACGACCATCTACTCTGTTTAAGCCGCCTCGACCGCAAGTGACCGCGACATGGACCCGCTATCCATTGTCGCCAGCGCCTGCGGTATTGCGGGCCTATGTGGAAGCATCATAGTCCATATATCCCAGTTCGTCATCGATTCTCGCGATGTGTGCCAGTCGATCAATGATTTCCGTACAAATATCACAATATTAGAAGCTGTCTTGTATAAGGTGCGGGTAACTGTAGGAAAAAGTCCGAAGCAGCTCCCATTCGCGCAAAAGGAGGAACTGGAGCATTGGAAAGAGATCAACAATGTTCTGGACGCCTGCAGGAACTCCATGGAGAGGCTCAAGGGTGTTCTACCGGAGCCGCCCAAGAATGGAAAGCCCACGGCCTCGGTTCGCAAGCAACTCGAGATGTGTCTAAAATCAGATGTTGTCATGCAGATTTGTGGACATATTACTACTTACACTCAGCTCATTCAGCTTTCATTGGCGACAATAACCCTGTGAGCAGCGACACAATTCATATCATGAGGAGACGAAACTAACCCTTGTCTTTTTATAGTGGCTCCACTTGGGACACTCAACGGTCCCAGAACATCATGAGATTCGAAATCGAGAAGCTCACAAGAAAAATGCAAGAAATAAATATTGTGCGGCAGCAACGGGAGCCGCAAAGGCTTGGTTTTCAAACTCCAACCGCCGATTCCGACAACGGTCTTACTCTACAAGAAATGCAGGCAGATAAAAACTTTGAGGCGTGGAGAAGTTCTGTTGAACATTTAGTCGCTGCGGCGGCTACACTGTACGAGCCTGATGAGCAATCTATTGCCAATCGAGAAGACTTGAGTAGCTGGGGAGACCCAAGTGAGCCTAGCATCCTCCATGATAGCAATCGCAGAGGAATGGCCGATAACCTGTTATCGCTAATCGAAACGGGATGCGAAATTGGGGGCACCATATACCAGGACAGTGGCCTCGGGGTCAGTGATATTGAGTCAGATTGGGATCTCGACCCCCAAAGTACAAACTCACTCAGTGCCGAGATCTTGCAGTGTCAGATTGCAGAAATCCAAGAGGATGTTACCAGGTACGTCAATACCGGGCTATATTGTCAAGCGGAGCGAGATCAGAAGAAAGGAATCGAACTACGCGATCTCCTAGAGAAGACACACAATATACCGTTTTTGGATAGGGCAGACGTAGAAGAGGCTTTGGCCAATATCTACATGCAACAAAAAGATAGAGCATCAGCTATGTCCCGAGCAAAAGATATTTTGCGACGCCTTCTCAAACAAGAGATAGACAGGAACTTAGGATCGAATGATGATGAAAGTCGGCAGTGGAGGTTATACCATAAACTTGCTTTCATCTATGTTGAAACGGTACGTCTTGAAATAGGTCTTGGAATCTTGTTAACCCAGATGATTTATTAACTACTTAGGGGTGCGTCAATGAGGCGAAGATATGTGCAATTCGAGCGTTGGATGGAAGAGAAAAATCCAACTCTATGCCGGATCTAATTATCGAGAGCGCAAATCTATTGGAAAGAGCCTATCAATTAAATCGAGACTTTGCTGAGGCACGAGCGGTAAAGAATTGGGCGGATAAAAAGTACTCCCAGGGGGTCAACACAAGGGCTAGCGTTTCGACTGTCAGTACAAGCGACTCTCTTCCAAATCCGGTGATACCAGATGCAACCAGATGGTGCAAGGATAATGGATTTGATGTCGATTCACGGGATTTCAGCTTTGATACTCCAAATGCAGACGGAAAAACAGCACTTCATGCTGCCGCCTTTGCCCGTGATTCGGAGATCCTAAAACAGATTGTAGGCGGTGTTGCGACACTAGAAAAAAGGGATTTTGATGGTTGCACGGCTCTTCTCCTGGCGTGTAGCACAAGGAACTGGAAGACTACGAAAGAACTCCTCGATCATGGCGCTAAACTCAACGTCCACGACAAATTCCTCAATACGCCTCTCCACAGAGTTCAGGTCGCAAACGGTGGCAGCGAAGTTGCTAAGCTTCTCCTTACCCATCCTAGCCAATCAATTGATATCAACGCAAAAAATTGCTACAACAAAACTGCCCTCCACCTAGCGTGTGAGCTAGAAAACGAAGTAATGGTCAGTCTCTTGATCGAACACAATGCGGACGTTGACTGCCATGGCCCACACGACTGCACGCCTTTGCATGTCGCTATCGACTACCGGCGGCTTTCCATCGTAAAGATACTCTTAGATAAAGGGGCAAATACTTCTCTCCCTGACGCTGATAAACGAGATGCTGTGAAGGCGGCGAAGACAACAAGACGGGGGAGCCAGGAAATAAAGACTATGCTGCAGGAGCATGAGACAAAGCTGGAACGTAAACGCAAACAAATTTAAGGGATTTATGGACTGGTCAGTCTCATTGTACACTAGGGAACTCTTGACTATACGCACGGGGAGGGATGGTATAGAGGTATGTCGTCCATACCTAACGGTTCAGCTAAACTGGCAAATTTTGAATCTGGCAGTCCTAAATAGAACTTGCGACTCAAATGTTATATAGGTATAAAATGTTCAAACGACGTGGACGAGTAATAGTAGTTAATACGGGAGGAAACGTGCATGTATTTCTGTACTTATAACAGGCGGTGTTGAAGAGACGACGTTGAATTAAGGGGTCGTGGGATGGTCACTAAAATGGAGGTGGGGCGGTCTGAGACCTCTCATCTGGGTCCAAAGTGAGACCCAGACTGGCGGGCCCCAAGAATTTAGACCCTGTTGTAGGTCAAATATATTTATCAGCTGCCCGCTTCAATACAAATGTAACTCTTTATACACACAAAATACTGTACGCAATAAAGTATAACGTATTTCACGTACGAGTGACCCACACGGGCGAGTGGCCCACTAAAACACCAAAACGCGTCAACTTGACTACAGTTAACATGCCACAACCAACACAAGCCCAGTCCTCTAATCAAGAGGGTAGAATACTATTAGCGATTAATGCAATTAAACAAAGCTAGTTTTAAAGTGTTCGAGTAGCTGTAGCATTGTATAATATCCCTTAAACGACACTACGTTAACGAATTTAAGGAATAGCTTCCTAACGCAACTCTACCCCTAACTTATAGAAGTTAACTCTGTATGAAGAGTTAGCTCTTGTTTAGTATATCCTTAACCTAGACTTACATAGATTTCTACCCTAGCTGTAAGCTATATAAGAAATGGCTAACCTTCTACTCTCTAAACAAGGCAAAGGCCCTATTAGGATAAACTAGACTACTACCTTTATTAAGCATTATATAGAAATTAAAGCAAAGTTTAGTTAGAAGTATAATTATAAATGAGTAAAATGTAAAGATTTAAAGATAATTAAAGGGTAGTTCTCTCTTATATAAAACATAGTTGAAAAATATAGCATCTTAGAGTAGGATATCTATAACTTTAATAAAGTAGGTTTTATAATAGGAGTTATTACTACTATAAAGGTAGTTATAAGCTTAGAAGCAAAGAGCTGTCTAAAGACTATATAGCTAGGGAATAGAGAGTAGGTGTTAATTATCTAAGGTGTTAATTTGTATAGATAGGCACTCTTGCCCTTTATCATTTTTAAGGTGTAGAATTACCTTTCTACTTAGTTTAAGGACTTCTTAGGATTACTAGACAATTAGGTAATTACACTAAGTAAGAATAACGTACATATATAGTAAATGTGTAAAACAAGCAAATGTGTAAAAATATCACAACTACCCTATTAGAATTATAATAAATCTACTAACGTACATATATAGCAAAAGTCCTAGACAAGCAAAAGTCCTACTTAGATGCGCTAACGTAACAACTACATAAAACACTACATTTATCCACTATAAACAATGCCCTAAAAAAATGATGAAAGAGACGTTATGCTAGCCCTCTAGGCTATAAAAAACAACCTAAAGCTAAGCGTAAGAGCTATAGGTAAGCTTTATAAAGTTAACTATAAGAAGCTCTGTTGCTAGAACTGTAGTATACCTACACAATGTGATATTCCTGCTAATTTATAGAAATTAACTAACCTAGAGGAATCAGTGCTTGTTTAATATATACTGTAAGGATGCCTCCTTACTTAGGGTAGTTGCAGGTAGTGCAAGGATGCCTTCTCACTACAATGTTTAAGGGACTAGGGTTGGGGGTGTTATAGACTAGTTGCAACGTCACGTGTTAGGCGCAAAGGCAATTATCTAAGTTAGACCTAATATGGATATTTAAGGGGTAGGAGGCTGTAAGCTCCCTATGAGATAATATTAGCAAGGTTAGTGGATGGTCTTGGTGGTGTGTAGGGTGATAACTTATATAGTAAGAATCAAATTGAATTATTAACTTGAAGAAGCAAACTAACTAAGGACCATAAGGGTCTTTATATACATAATAGCATCATTCTAGAGGGTTCTATAGCGAATTTCGATTTCTAATCAATGACTTCATATAGAGGATTCTAGAAGTCCTGCTTAGAAATCAAAGTACTAGAAGGTTCCTTGCTTATAAATTAATGGAAAGCTCT
>KV459480.1:74101-91084 GCA_001662645.1 Pseudogymnoascus sp. 03VT05 | reverse complement strand
CGTGAAATCAGAAAAGAGGCCTGTAAGCTGCTCCCTTATACCTATAGGTGTAGACATGATAATAGGGAAGAGTAAGATGGTAGAGGTGGTATGAATAGGATAATAGTATGGGTGGTATAGATAATAGGGAAAGAGCGAGGCAAGGAGTATAGATAATAGGGAAGAGCAAGACAGGTAGTATAGACAATAGGGAAGAGCAAGACAGGTAGCACAGACAATAGGGAAGACCCCCCCCCCCCTTTCCTTCTCACTAGAGTGTAGGGCTGATAGGGAGGAAAGAAAGGGCAAGATAGTAGAGGTAGTATGGACTATATAGATGGTTGGATGGTGTGGAAATGGTAGGCAGTATAGACTGTATAGATGGTGTGGAAATGTAAAGTGTGTAGTGCTAGATCCCCCCCTTCTTACTAGAGCGTAGGGTTGATATGTAGGGAAGAGTGTGGCGCTGCAGCACAAGACGTTCCCTATTAGCCCATCTATGCACTAGTATGCGTGACTAAGCTGCCTACAGTGCGCCTAAGGGCCCTACACACTACAACTTTATATGGGGGGAGCTCCTAGAACTCCTCACTCTACACACGACGCCCTTACGCTTGCTTACACAATTTATAAGTATGCTCTAGCTCCTCCTCTACATTCCGTACTAAGAAACCTAGGCTGTATCTCTCACGCCCATTAAGTTCTGAGTTAGTGCCATTTCCGCCGAGACGCCTCGTTTTTATATGGCAAAATGGCCCACCCCACCAAAACCTTACCCAACTTGCGACGCCTATAACTTTGCGAACTCGTAAGCGATTCGCTCGCGCAGAGGCTTATGCGATACGTAACTCTCTGCTGCACACATTTGCCCATACAACCAACGCGGCCAGAGCGACGCCCGTCGCGTTTCGAGTTAGTGCCAGCTCGAGCATCTTTTGTGTGGCGTGGCGCACGGACCAATTTTCTGGCATTAACTTGGTGCCACGCCCGCGCGCCCGACATAATACAGGGTAGTGCGCTTTACGTAGATGGGTTGGGGTTTAATACTATAGTAACGACTGGCTATCTATATACCTGTATCATCCTCCCATTTAACTGTTGCTGTCCTCATTATGTAACAAATGAACCTCTGCTATACTACACTGCACTTATAAACTAACTAGACGCTCTAGTGAAGCTCAAATGGATGCTAGCTAGCAACCTCATTCTTTAGTGATGCCTACTACTTTAGAACATCCTTATGGTCCATATTTGCTAGCGTATTAAGACAGCGTTTAAGAATGTGATCCCATGCACACAAGAGTTGTTGTAGTTTGATCTCTTCCTAGTCTAGCTTACGTGTGTATTCATATGTCTAAATAATATCAACCTGTGACTCCTAGAGAACCTCATTCCATCTAGTGTATCGTAGCCATGGGTCTAGCTCATTAGCAGCGGGTTTGGCTAGTAGCGTCAACCTGCACTCTTGTGCTGCCTCCTTCTAGTGCTTAATATTGCGTACAATCTAGTCCTTAGTGTCCCCTCCCTAGTTGCTAGCTTGCTCTTCCTCATTAACATCATTACTAGACTGCTCTCTAACGTCGCGTACTAATATCATCAGCTAGTTACTATAATGATTACTATAATGTAACTTACCTATCTAGTAGAGCTGTTAGGCTTCTTAAGTCTGCCTAGTCTCATCTACAACCTAGTATTATGCTCTCTTCTTGCTAAACTATAACTGTAGTCGCATAGACTTAAATAAATCTCCATTAGCAGCTCTCCTCTTATTGTGGGTTTTATTCCCATGCTTTTGCATCACATCCTAACTTTGTGTTTTATACTGACAATCCTGACATTCTAACCCATTAATAATGGGGATGATAGGTTGTGGAGCTAAACCATCAACTGGTAATTAAACTATAGAATGATCATATTATACTAGAAACTCCTTAACGTATTAATCAACCTACTACAGTTATAGTAATCATTATAGTAATCATTATAATACTACTCACTTGTTTCCGTAGCTCAAATCTTGTCTTGTGATGTAATCCTAAGTGCCTAGAAATTGTAGCTAGGTTCTGTGCATGCTTACAATCTAATGCTAAGCAAATCAATACACTATAATTAGTGTTTAATGCTATTAAATCACTTAATTCTTAGGGGATAGGCTGCGCCATGACTTATGTTTAATGTTTAAAAGATTTAGTGATTTCTATTACATTCTAAGTTGGTTTTGTAGGCTTAGGGTTAACCTAATTACTGTGATTTCAGGTGGGGTGGTGCATAGGCCATGGTGCTAATTCTCCTATATAAAAATTGCCTAATTACTATAATTATAGGGAGACATAAGGTTAGGGTTGTAGGGCTGTCTAGGTTTAAACGTAGCATTAAGTTCTATAGGGTCTAACTAGCAGTTATCCCTTAGGTGATTGTCTCTTCTACAGCCTTTATTCTTCTAATACTTATTATACCTCCTAGGTCTATTATAGGTTTGCTTTTCCTTCTAAAACTCATATAGTTGATTGTTAATTCAGACTGTGTGCTTAATTAGTAACACTATGTCCATTAGCTGATTTTCCATTTAGGTGAGTTCTATGCAAATGTGGCTCTTTAGACTATAACAGTAGTGGCTAAGGAGTGTGTTAGTATCCCATTTAGTTTAGTTTCCATATCTCTAGAATTCTATGGCGTACATAAGGGTGCTGCTAGTCTGCTTTAGTTAAAGTAGATGGTCTTTAGCAGTTTTAACCTTATTAATGTTACTAAACATGTAACAGATTTCCTTCTAAAATCCTTTCTAGTCTCTAAACATAGACTATGTTATAGCCATACTTCTACACATGTTCTTATGTAGGAAGTAGTCCTTAAGGAAGGGCTTAACCCATTATAGGGCTTCCCCCCTAAGGTAGGACATAGTCTATAAGGCATAACTGTCTATAGTAGGGAACTTGTTGTTGTTAAAGTACTAGTACAGTTCAACCTATAGTAGGAACACTTTAAGATCCTTATAGTTGCTAGAGTACATGTTAGGCAACTTAACGCATAAGGTTTCCCTAAGTTTGTTAATGGCTAGTGTATTAGGCATCTCTTCATTCTTAGGCTTAGACTTCTAAGACAAAGTTGGTGTAGTAGGGGCTTTCCCCTTTAAGCTAACAACAGACATGTTACTTTGTGTATAAGCTAGTACCTTATAGAAGTGGTGCTTAAAGTGTAACACTAGGTCTTAAACTTATAAGACTTATAGAGGTTTTGTTGGTTTAACTTAATAGAGGAGGCAGGGGATTAGACATAAAGGCTTTTATAAAACACATTACTAGTATATAACAAATACTGTATTAAGTTGAGTATAAAGCTCCTATCTAAGAACTAACTACTTACTTATATAGTAGCGTTATGCTAAATGGACTCTAAGGAACTCACTTAAGTCCCTAGAGTCCTAGACTACCAGGACTCCTACATAGTCTATAGAGTCCTAGACTGCTAGGACTCTCATATAGTCCATAGAGTCCGTCACGTGATGCGCTTAGAACTAATATCTTCTGCTGCCCCTCTAGGCACTAGGGTTGGTCTTATGTAACCTCCTCCCTTTCCCTCCTATAGTTAGCAAGCCTTCCTGTTCTACTGTAACACTTTACTCTACTAAAGCTTTTATATAGATGTTAGATTAAAACCTTTATATAGAATAGGCTAAATCACATTATAAAGCTTAAGTTTCTCTCTACATTTAAAGAGACATTTAAAGCTGCATTTATAGAGTAGAATATTAAGAGTAGGTTCTAAGCTATAAGGCTAGTTCTATATAAGCTATAGAGTGTCCTCTCTTACTTAAATCTATACTTAAGAACTCTAACTCCTCTTATAGTTAAGAGTAATAATTAGACTTTAAAGACTCCTTAAACTATAAGGGAGCTTGATTTTCAAACAGAGTATATTAAGAACTGTGTTATGTAACATTAGAATAGTTCTCCTAGCTTAATTAATGACGCACTAAGCTAGCTTGCAAAAGGAGCTTAGGTTATAATACATTCTACTATTCTACTTAAGGCAGAAGTTAAGGCTCTATAAGTAGTAAATGAATAGAAAAAGAGGAGGGAGAGGAAGTATAAGAGGCATATAATGTAAGGGGGTAGTCTCTCTATATAAGAGGGAGAGGATATCCTTTAGAGTGCTAAGATAGATACTTAAGTCTATATAGAGGTAGGAAGTAAGAGTAGTTAGTAAGTAGGTTCTATAGGCTAATAGAAGTGCTATAGCTTATATAGCACTGTAGGGCATAATGCCTATATGTGTAAGAGGCACTAGGAATTAATTATAATTAAATAAGGGTTATTATATAGGGTAGTAGTAGTATAGTAGTAGGAATAGTAAATTTTTAGTGTTTTAGTAACTAGCTTACTTATATAACTAGCTTACTTATATAACTAGCTTGCTTATATGACTAGCTTGCTTATAAAATACATTATAGAATTTAACAACTTAAACCTTCTCTAACATACTATAATCCCCTAAGCCTATATCAACCCCTACTTAACACAGCACCTTACATACATTCCCCGACTTACAGATCCTAAAGCCTATTAATCATTCTATAGTAACTGTAGTTCTACAACACAAAAATAAACGCCAAGACTCTCAAATAACGTTTACGATCTCCTATCTCACAAAAGCCCATTTTCAGATCATAAAACGTCAATTTCTACAGGTATATACATGCTCAAGCCTTTGGTGCCAAAATCACATCATACTTCAACTCCAACGTGGCCTTTGGATCCCCCTTAAACGGCACGAAATCCACAACCAAATCATCCTTCACCGCAAACACCGTATCCGTCGTCAAGTACTTGTCGTCCGACGGGAAGATCTGCGTCGTCACAGGTTTATACGAGTCGTGAGAGATCTAAAAAGTCAGCCAAGTCCCCTCTCGGAAGAAAACAAACTCACCATCAAATGGATGTGTGCCGGCCTAAACGGATGCCTGTCCAGCAGCTTCAACAGCACACCGGCCGGCCCGTCCGTCGGCAGCGAGTACGCGGTCGGCTTCAGGCAGTAAAACCAGTACTTGCCCTCGGCGTCCGTCCTGAACTTCCCCCGCAGATTGTTGTCGGTCTGGTTGTCCGGGTCCTGGAAGTCGTACTTCCCATTCGACGACGCCTGCCAGAAGTCGAAGACGGCGTTCACGATCGGCTTCTTCGTCTCCAGGTCCAGCACCTGCCCGTGCATGTACACGACCTCTCCGTCGTGCTTGTCCTGGATAACGCTCCCTCCCAGCTCCCTGAACGGCGCATTCGGCGACCAGAACGGCCCGAGGATGGACGAGGAGGTGGGCGACCCCGACTCGCTGGCGTGCTTGTGGGCGATCTCGTCAACGAGCGACTCAAGGCCCAGGACATCGCAGATTCTCAACCCCTCATTCCTGATTGGCGTCGAGGCCTGGCCGATGGAGTTCATGAAGCGCACGCCAATCATCCACTCGTCGGGGGTCAGCTCAATCTCGCGGGTGAATTCGTGGAGGTGGCGGATCAGGCTGCCCAGGACGGCGCGAGTGCGGTCGTCGGTGGCGGGGCCGATGGTGTCGACGACATGGCCTGTGAACTTTGGGTCGAAACGCGACTCGGTGGGTGCTGTGGATGGAGACATGATGAATGATGATTTGATTGATGATGAAGAGAGAATGAGATATGAGATATGATATATATATATCTCCAACCTACCGGCAAATATCTCCCCCGACGATTGACCTCATCGGGTCTCATCCGTTCTCCCTGAGTCGCCGTCCTCTCATCCGCCACCCGTTTGTAATTCCCGCCCTGCATTACCCCGCAACCCCGCTGAAGGTTCGGGGCGGAAGAACGTAACCCCTCCGGATAAGACCTTACCAGACGGCATTCAACTCCGGCATCATCATTAAATGTGAAAATGGCTTCAATGATGGTTTACTCATTCAAACATCAAAATGCTTCACCATTTGATGATCGGGACGTGGACTCCACCCGGGGCCATTTTCACCGTAGAATTCGACGACGAAGCGCTCACCCTCCGCCTCGTCAAGAGGACTGAGATTCCTCACGATGAGCCAATCTCATGGATGACCTTTGATGTAAGCTCCAATGCCCCTCGCGATACGATCCCCCCCTTTCGTCCAATGCCCCTTACAATACAGTCGTATCCCCATCTGATACGTCTACCCCCCAGCATGCCAAAAAAAACATCTACGGCGCGTCCATGAAGAAATGGTCAAGCTACGCCGTCAGAGCCCCCTCCGAAATCACCCACTCCTCATCCCAACCCATGGGAGGTGATCGTAAGTCCCCCGCCCTCATCAACAACCCATCTAACAACCCAGCCAAATCCGCCTCGCCCGACACCAACACTCGAGCGATCTTCCTCCTCGCGGCCCAGAAACCGCCATACTGCGTCTATGGAAACACCTTCTACGACCACGGCCTCTACGGCAACGTCTTCTCCGTCGATGCCAACGGTGCGATAGAAAAGAACATCCAAAACTACGAATACCAAGCAAACTCTGGCATCCACGGAATGGTCTTTGATCCCACCGAGACATACCTCTACTCCGCGGACCTCCGCGCAAACAAGATCTGGACGCACAAGAAGAGCGCCGACGGCACCCTCACCCTTGTCGGCAGCGTTGACGCCCCAGCACCCGGCGATCACCCGCGATGGGTCGAGCTTCACCGCTCAGGCTACCTCTACGCCCTCATGGAAGCCGGGAACAGAGTCGCCGTCTACGTGATTGACGAGGCCACACACATGCCAGTCTTCACGCACATCACCTACCCCCTCGTCCCGCCAGGCCTCCCCCTCAAGATGTACCGCGGCGACGTCATCTTCATGTCGCACAGCAAGAAATATCTCTTCGCGACGACCCGCTCCAATTCGTTCGACGTCACCGGCTATATTGCCGCGTTCGAGCTTGGACCCAAGGGAAACGTCATCCGCCAGATCTGCCTCAATCCGACTCCCACGAGCGGCGGGCATTCAAACGCCGTCAGCCCGTGTCCGTGGAGCGACGAATGGCTCGCGCTGACCGATGATCAAGACGGATTTGTCGAGATTTACCGCTGGAGGGATGAGTTTTTGGGGAGGGTGGCACATTTGGATATCAAGGAGCCGGGGTTCGGTATGAATGCTATTTGGTACAATTAGCCGGCGCCATATGGCATGATCTGCGTCCAAGACCCATTTTGTATGATGCCATTTTCGGCTCTAGTTAGCCAGGAACCATTTATGATAATGCATTTCAGCTCTGCCGCCAGGAACCACTTGTGCCATGATAATGTATTTCGGCTCTGCAGCCAAAAGCCATTTGAATGATAAGCCATTTTCCGGCTGCCGCCAGAACCTATTTCGTATCACAATCCCACACCGGCTGGTGATCCGCCAGAATAATGCCATTTCGGCTGCTCAACCACCAGAATCCATTCCGTATGATAACCCCATATCGGCTGCTCAGCTGTCAAAGCCCTTTGAATGATAATGCATTTCGGCTCTGCCGCCAGGAACCACTTGTGTCATGATAATGCCATTCCGGCTCTCCAGCCGCCAAAGGCCATGTGAATGATAAGCTATTTTCCGGGTGCCGCCAGAATCCATCTGGTCAGCCGCCGGAATCCATTTCGTATGATATCCCCCGGCTGGTTAGCCGCGAGGAGCCAAGAATCCACCTGGTATGGTCAGCCGCCAAATGATAATCGCTCCTCACCGGATCCCCTCCCGCCCGGGTAAGTCTTATCCCGCCACCCCGCCAAAACCCCCACGAACGTCATGAAGCCCGAACAATAATTAGGCATCAAGACGTTTAGAATCCAGTTTAGAAAATACATACTCCAAATCAATCATCATGACTCCAGGAATGCTCTACGTGACTATGAAGCCGGCAGAGTCGCTGCCGGCCGACCAATTCCACGACTGGTACAACAATGAACACGGCCCTATGCGTCTACGCTTCCCATCACTCATCAAGAATGGCTTCCGATATCGTGCGATTGACCAGGCAAAAGACCTCCCTGAATGGCTCGCCATCTACGACATCGCCGACATGGCAGAGATGGTCAAACAACCATACATCGGCCTCCGCCTGCCCCCCATCCAGAGCCAGCGCGAGAGAGACACCATGAAACAAATCACTGTCGGCAGAAAGTTCTTTGATTTCGTAGACGGCCGTCAATCAGACGCATTCACCCCTCTCGAAGACGTTTCCGCCGAAGGACAAAACCGAATCCTCATCTCCACCACCCAGACCGCGAAACCCAGCGACGACCTCTTCACCTCCGCCTCAACCACCCCCGGATGGCTGCGCACCAGACTATTCAAAACGGCATCAATCGAGGACAAAGAAATCGAATACCTCATTCTCCACGACTACACCCCTGACAGCAATCCAACCGGATCAAGACAATACAACCTCTTCTATACCATCGGCCCCGCCCAGCGAGACCTCTCCCACATCCAAACCCCCATCGTTTCCACCGACAGCAAGATCAGAGAATTCCCCGCCACAGACTCGCAAACCTCCGCGATCGAATCATACATCACGACCAAAGATGGAGTCTCCCTCCCATACCGCCTCGAAGGCTCCTCTGACCCCCAAGCCCCCCTCATCGTCCTGAGCAATTCCATCCTCGTGGACTATCACATCTGGGACGGCTTCGTTTCCGCTTTCCTCTCAAAACCAGAGAACAAAAAATACCGCATCGTCCGCTATCTCACGCGAGGCCGTCTAGACGCCTGTGGCGGCCAACCCATCACCGTCGACCTCCTCGCCTCAGATATCATCGACATCCTGGACGCCCTCCGCGTACCAAAGGCTGCAGCTGTCATCGGCGTATCCCTCGGCGGCGCAACGACGCTGAACGTCGCGCTCAACCACCCCAGCCGAGTCTCCTCGATCATCTCCTGCGACACCAGCGCGAAGAGCCCCGCCGGAAACAGCAAGGCATGGGGAGAGCGCATCGAGCTGGCCCGCGCGGAAAACGCTGGAGGGGTCGTTGGCCAAAACCTGGCGGAAATCACCACCCGACGCTGGTTTGTCCCGGAAAACTACCAGCAGTCAGCAGAGACCTTTGAATCCGTCAAGCAGATGGTCGCGAGCAACAGCCTGATCGGATTCGAAAAGAGCGTGCAGGCCCTGTACAGCTACGACATGACGCCCCTCCTGGAAAAGAACACAGTCCGAGCCGCCTTTTTCGTGGGTGCAATGGATGGAGCACTTCCAACAAGCATGAAGAATCTGGCCGCTTCAGTTGGAGAGTTTGTAGAGATTGAAGGCGCTGGACACCTGCCCATGGTAGAACGACCAACACAATTCGCAGGGGAGGTTTCAAAGTTCTTAAGTAGATAATTGTAGAAAGGCAAGCACAATTCGCGGAGGTTTCAAAGTCCTTAAGTAGATAGGCATTATATCAAAGTAAAGTAGATCGGAATTATATCAAACTAAATATATCCTATTAATATCTCATCCTCTTCCTCGCCACCGGACTCTCTGCATCCAGATCAACCCGTATCTTCACATTCACCCCCCTATTCTTCACCTGCCACCAACCCTTCTTCTTCTCCTCCAACCAACTCAGCTGGTCCGTAATTTTTATTATCCCCTTCGAGTGTTCCACCTCCTGCCTGCTCACCCCCGCTGGATCCGCCGGAATCCATAGCGTCGGATCATTAATCTTATTCAGCGACGGCTGCAGATACGCCTCTCTGAGCAACTCTGGCGTATACTCTGGATCTGGCAGATCCGGAATCTTCTCCCGCAACGCATTAAAATCGTGAAACACCTCCGGGTGAAGCCACTTCAGAATGAAGTTCGGCTTAGGGTTCGTACCATCCGGAGAGATCCAAGCACTCCAAAAGTCAATACTCTGAAAGAACGACGACACCGAGCCAGCCCTCGCGGAGAACTTCTCTTGCATGGACGACGACAGAAAGCGAAAGGCAACCTTTGAATACCCCTTCGTCCCCTCAACCGCGACCCCACGCGTCCCCAACTCCTCATGCGTGACGGCATTCGGGTCACCCGGGTCAAAATCAGAGTCGTATTGCGTCTCCAGATCCTCAACAACCACCGGAGCCTCCTCCTCCTCGAGATCATCATACAGCCCCTGCACCGAAAGAGATCGCGGCAAATTATACAGCAACGGCCCTAGTGCGTCATTCAGAGATATATGGACCAAAACGGTAAAGATGACGAGCATGAGCATCATCAGAAGCGGTCCAACTGCGGCCTGGATGCCGAAAAGCCCCATGAGACAAATCTCGGCGAGATAAACCCCCACGAGAATCTGCATCAGGGCGTAGGGATACAGCAGCCCACGCGTATCAACCTCTGACGAGTAGACGTACAGCAGGTTGTAGTGATACACCTTGTGGACAAAGTAGAAACACATGGCGCCGAAGGCGAGTATTATGGGGGCAATGCACGAATAGCTTATTACTGCGGGGGTTAGCTTTGAAGCGACAACAGACGAATGACTCACCAATTACACCCATATTGGCAAACATTGGAAAGTTGCTCCCCCAATGGATCGTCTTCAGGCGGTGCCACCTCGTCGATATCATCCTCGGAGTTTTTCCGTTGGCAAACACCGCTCGATGAAGCGAAGGCAGATGCACAATCCTCGTTGCGCTCATCGCCAATCCCTGCAGGATGAGGTACGAGACATAAAAGTTGGAGGCTTTGGGAAGACTCTCAGACAGGAGATCTTTAACCGACAGCGGGTTCGCGATTATTTTCGTGATAGAGGCCGATATGGCCGCGGTGAGGGTCGTTACAAGGAAGACTTGGACGACTTGGAAGATGAAATACGACCTTAGCACAAACAGTTCAATCATGGAGAGCGATGGCCTGCCAGACTGTCTCGCGATAGCTAGAGATGTTAGAACAAATCCAACAGTAAAAACAAAAACTAACCTCTCAAAATCATCGGCACAGTAGCCATCAGCAGTGACAACGCCACTGCCGGAAGAAGGCCGGTGATAAGGCCAAGAATTGGTTTGGGCAATTTGTCGATCCATCTGAGGAAAATAACCTTGCCTGTCAGGAAATCAATCTTGGATATCAATGCGACTCCCGCTGCTGGAAGGGACCAAAACACCACCATGACTGCGACCACTGCTGTTGACATGAAATTCCGCACAATCCGCTCCCACCACTTCATGCGCAGAGTCGACCAAACGATTTCCTCTGGCCGGATACCGTTTGCATGTGGCATCATGTGGAATGGGCGGTGATGCGGCAACGTCTGATACGCGCTCTGGGCGTTGGCGAGAGTATCAAACTCGACAAAGGCAGCAGGCATACGTCTGGCATCCCCATTGCGATGCTTTCGTCGCAGTTTATATATCCTAGGCGCTAGCGCTTTCAGCCTGTTCCGCGTCCATTTGATCGTGTCGACTCGACGCCCATAGTTTGCCAATGGGCGATGGTGTGGTCGCCAGTGCACGGGTATCCATTGTGCTGCAACAGATCCCCTGACATTTGGAATGCCGCGTTGGATGCCCCATTTCAACTCTGGCCAATCGGCGTTGGGTGAGTCCAGGTTTGGGGTTTGGCTTTGGATTATGGCGACGGATGATGTCTCGTTCTTTGAGTCTTTGGTATTGCTCTTTACCATAGTTGCTCCGTCGGTTGAGGCTGATGAAGGCGAGACGAGAGTTGTTCCGGTGAAATCTGAAGCAGGCGATAAAACAGTTGCATCTGTCAGGCCTGGAGACGCCAGGGTTGTATCTGTGAGGCCTAAAGGAGATGCCACGGTTGAATTCGTGAGGCCTGAAGGAGACGCGACAGCCAATCCCGACGGAGACGCAACACCATCTATCAAGTTCGAATGAGACGCGACAGTTCCACTGTTCAAACCCGAAGATGACGCGACGGCTGCATTGGCCAAGTCTGAAGCCGGTGCACTCGCTCCACCCGCCAAGTCAGGCGACAAACCACTGGTCAATCCTGACGGCGACTCCGAAGACGTGACAGCCGCATCCCCCGATTCCAAAGGCGACGAAACAGTCAACTCTGTCGCACCCGCCCCCTCCCCTATCACCCCAGGCGACGCCACAGCCGCTCTATCAACCAACTCAAAACCCGAAGTTGCTCCAGCCACGTTCGAAGGCATCTTGGACACATCTTTCTCCGGCGTTTCCTCCCCCTTCGAATCCATCTCACTTGCAGGGGTATTCGCTTCAATATCAGACTTGCCATTCCTCATCACCTTATTCCGCTCCACATTAGCCAACCGAATCAGTTCAATCTCGGCATCCTCCAGTCGCATGGCAGTCTGATTCCTCTCCTTCACCAAATCATCCAGATCGCCGCTATACGTCGGTATCCAAACATTTTTAACCGAATCTCCAAAAAGCTTCCTCAGCCGGGCCTCGTCGCGAAAATACTCCGGAAGGCAGGTAAACAACACGGTCCTCGAAGAAAGACGCTTTGCATAGTATGGCGATAAAAGATATGCTTGCCGCAGGTTAATGTAATACACGCATTCCCGACAGATCATGTACATGATAAACCCTATCAAACGTCAGCCACAACCCCACAAACCGTCAACCAACCTACCAAAGAAGATCCACGCCAAAAATGCGTGAACAAAGTACCATGATGGATTCTTGACGTTCCCAAACGTCAATGCATCTAGCTGAGACCCACCTCCACCGCCCATAATATGCAACGGGAAGAGAACTGGCCACGTGATGCAGGCCCCAACGAGACAGATCACGCAGAGGATCCTGAGAAAGCGCAGGAATAGGAATCCATCAATTGACGATTTGTGCAAGACGTCTAGATCCGGGGTGTTGAAGAGCGGCTTGAACCAGTTAAACCATCCGGTTGGGAGTTTTTTAGGGCGTTCACTGCAAATTATTAGAAATTGTCTCCATATCGCCGCGATAACTTACTGAGGCTCTAGACTGCTCAGAATTGACCTCGGGGAATAGACACGAGGGTAGCGTGTTCGGCAGCCCCAGAATATCAGCAGACACACAACCGCGTAGACAATAACCGGGACGAGCGTGGACAACAGCCCCGGAATAGAGGACGTGTTGGTTCCCTTGGTGGCATATGATAATGTCCCACCGCTGGTCGAGCCATTCCTCGCTGATCCTACCCTTGGATCACTGTTCTGCTAAAAAGGGGGTTAGCGGTCGGTTTGGCCTCGGCACAGCCTGGGGATGGAGGCTCACCACATCGCGTTTGAGGTCGATGTGCAAAGCAAGAGCATCGACTATTAAAGCCGCCATGTTACAAGGGTATCGCGCATCGTTCAAATGCAAATGCGCTGATGAACGTTCAACGTCGTGCAAGCCATTGACATGTTGTTTTCCTATCGCCTCACGTGATGTCGGTTAGAGGATGTGGGTGGCATTTACCCCTGCACCCTTGGACGGGACCCCTGTAAAAAGCGGCAAGTTTGGAGCTGAAGGCTGAACTTTCTAGGGGTTGGGATTGGTTGCCTTGTTGGAGCCGTCGATCTGCTCTATCTCATTCCTACGCTTAATTAATCGCTACCACCTTGCCACCATCTTCCTCTTGGAAAGTATATCGATGAATCCCCTGAGCTTCTTGCTTCAAAAGCACACCCTAACAGTATCTTGCGGGTCGGTCTGGAAGTGAGATCCAGGCCAGTAGGTGGGCCATAATTTACTCTTTCGAAACATGCCGGCATGATGTGGATATGGGAATGTGGACGCCCCTCTTAGCTGCAGGCGTGGAAGGCGTAACTTAAATCGGGAAAATGGAGTTTTCACGTGATGTCATTTTACAGGACAATTCGAGGGTCTCACATCTTCAGTTGAAAGAGAGGTTGATTAAGTGTTATGGTGTTATCATGGGATCTGAAAATGAAGATTTCAAGCAATCCCCCGTCAAAACACGTAACTGCCTCGAACAACCCCTCCTGCTTCGTCAGACATGTCGGCGATGGAAATCTAGATCTGCATCTCCCAGACCAACAGTATTACAATACCCCCCTCCTGCTTCGTCAGACGTGCAGCATCTAAATCCTATACAGCTGCACCTGGACAACTTCGGAAATGTGTTCCCTTAGATCACCTGACTAGATTTGTAAGACCAACTGTTGTAATAGTCACATGATATCACGTGATCCCCGTACGATATATCGGTAAACTCCAGGAGTAGATTACATAGTAAGCAATACATCATTTTATTACTTAATAGTTATGAGCCTAGAGCAATTCCAACATGCAATTTAAAGGTTAAAACAGCATCGTACAGACCTACAGAACCCCTCCTAGGGTGCTAGCTATTAATATAGTGGCCCTATAAAAGGTAGGGGTGGTCCTTACTAACCTAAGAGACTAGGATGAGTAGCTAGAGACAATTAAAACAGCCTTAATGAAAACAGGAGTATAGGAGTATATTAATCCTTCTTTAAAAGACCCCCCTACACTCCTACTACTAATTAGGCCTATTCTAGACTTTTGTAACGCTAGGTCTTAAACTATAAGACTTATAGAGGTTTCGTTAGTTTAACTTAACAGAGGAGGCAGGGGATTAGACACAAAGGCTTTTATAAAACACATTACTAGTATATAACAAATACTATATTAAGTTAAGCACAAAGCTCCTATCTAAGAACTAACTATCTACTTATATAGAGGCGTTGTACTAAAGGGAATAGTTAGAATAGCAAACTCCATTGCTATTCCTACTATTCCTGCTATTCTATCATGTGCCATAGGGAATAGTTAGAATAGTAGACTCTATTACTATTCCTACTATTCCTACTATTCTATCATGTAGGGTTAGGGATGCTATTAGTTCCTAAGACCTGTTGTCCTAGGAGCTGTTTAGCTAATCACATCCTATCCTAATCCTATAAGGATGCCTCCTAACTTAGGTTAGTTACAGCTGTTATGTAGCGCTATAGAGACTTAGGGCTGTTATAGGCTAGTTACAACTAACAGCCTTAGGCACATAGCGTAAGGAAGCCTTAGGCAAACAGGGAGTTGGCTAAGTTAGGGCAGTTTTAGGTATTTAGGGACATAGCCATAGAGGGTTGCATCTTTATCTTTTTTGTATCCTTTGTAGTAGACCTATAGGATTACACTAACTCATATCTAACTTACACTCCTATATGCAACTACTTATAATACAGTGCCCTATGTCCTTACATTATATAAAAAAGATCACGCCTGCTAGGGACAGCTGTACTTAAATAATATCCTATAACTAAACAACTTAGGAGAACTGTTAAAACACTACCACACCAACTGCAACTTAGTGCCGTTTTAAAGTAGAGACCTAACGACTTTAAATAGCTGTGATTCCTAAGATCTCACAGACAGCTAGTGGATTAGGGTTTGATCCTATAGAGCAAGCTAGTAAAGTCACTAACGCGTTAGTGCTAAATAGGATATAAGATCCTAAAGAACCCCCTCACACACAGAGGTAATTATAAACAAGAGTGTTAATGGCCAAAGGCCCCTAGAAGTCAAACTCTTCTATATCAACTGCAACTTAATACACCCCTAAACTAATGTTGTGTAAGATAACATAAAACCTACTAGACAATGACAGTTAACTGCTACAAATGACAACTAGGCAGACTACTGCTATAGGCATGACTACAGGACTATCTAAAAGCCCCCTAGATTACATTATAAACCTTAAGAGCAAAATGCAAGAGCTTAAAGTAATAATAGCCACCCTAGTAGCTAGCTAGACTAGAATACTGTCCACACCCCTAGTAGCAGACACCCCTATACATACCATTAAGGTAGATAGAGACGAACTGCCTATATCACTAATACAAAACACGCCTAGTACTGTTTAACTACCACCTATTAGTATTACCTACTCCCCTTTAATCCCAGCTCTACTACAACAATACACTAAGGACCCTTTAAATTGTTATAAGAAATCCACCTTCTTAGAGAAAATCACACCACTAAGCAATGGGATAGAACATACCTTTATGTAATAGAGCACGTCCATTTAGGACCAACTTATAGTTAATAAGGACCACTACCCCACTAACGTCTCTAGGAGAGCATTAATATAGGGCACTACAACTAGCCTAGCAAAAAGATACCTAGAACCCTAATATCTATCTAATACACATGGTTTCTAGAGCGCTAACAAAATGATGGACCTGTTAGGATTGTACTACCTAATAGGCAACGAGACAGAACAGGCCTAGAACCTCTTTAACAACCTATAGATGGGAGAGAAAGGACACATAAATGAAACCTTCTTAGAGTTTAAGGCTCACTTCTAAAGTGCAGCTATTACAGGACAGGTTAGAGTTAGAATGGTTTTAGTACATGTGGAACAAGTTAACCCCTTAATTCTATAGCTGTGTGGCAATTATCAAAAATCAATAGAATGGCGACTACTACACTATAGTCTAAGAACTCACTGCATTCAACTAGGAATAACGCTAGAACAACGAGTTAAGCTTCCTATCTAAGAGCGCAGAGTTAAGCTAACGAGGACCCACCTGCCTAAGCTCATCTAGGTTCATGCCTACTAAGCACAAAAGGATCTAACTAGTAAGGCCTACAAGAAGCCCTCTAGTCTCCTTTTAGAGGACTCCTTTTACACCCACTGCCTTAAAACTAGACATTGCAGGCTATATGCAGACTGCTGTGCTGACTATGTCTAGGAACTGTTTTAAGTGCAGTAAGCTAGGCCATTTCTAGGACAAATGCCCACTTAACGCTACTGTTAAGGAGATTAACTAGAACGACTCTAAGACAGAAGAGTAATGGGAGGAAGCTGTGGAACTCTAATTAGATGAGAACTAAGAGGAAAACAACGAGGCCTAGGGAAAGGCTCCTTCCTAGGTCTATGCAAATGTGATCTATAAGGACTTAACTTACAAGAACTCCTAGGTGGGACCCAGTTCTTAGTTGACACGATGCTAAGTCTAAACGGACTTAGTGTGCAAACGAAGTCCCTAGTAGACATAGGAGCAAATGGCTACCTTGTTATAAATAAGCCTTTTGTAATACAACTATTAAAAGTGCTTTAGAGCCCTATATAGA
>KV459480.1:1565-67869 GCA_001662645.1 Pseudogymnoascus sp. 03VT05 | reverse complement strand
CTTAGTTCTTATGGAATTTGCATTTTTCTAGCTTTAGAAGTAAGTTATACTTCTCTATTTTTTCTAGGACGAGTTTAACATGCTGAACATGCTCTTCTTTGCTTGTTGAGTATACTAGGACGTTGTCTAAGTAGACAATGACGAAAATGTCCAAATACTTGTGTAAAGCATCATTCATTAGTTGTTGCATAGATGTAGGTGCGTTTGTTAGCCTAAAGGGCATAACTTAATATTTAAATAGGCTATAGCAGGTGCAGAATGCTGTTTTCCACTCTTCCCTAGCCTTAATTTAGATTAGGTTGTATGCTCCTTGTAGATCTAGCTTACTAAAGATCTTTGCTCCTTAAAATCTATTATGTAGCTTGTTAATTAAAGGCAGGGTATACCTGTCCTTTACTGTAATATTATTCAACGCTTAATAGTCTACACATAACTGTAAGGAACTGTCCTTCTTTAGTACAAATAGTACTAGACTTCCTGCTAGTAATATAGAGGGTTTAATGAATCCTTTTGCTAGGTTGTCATTAATGTACTCCTTTAGTACCTTTAGCTCTTTTTCTAATAGCTAGTATATTAGTCTAAACAGTGGACTCTTGTCTTTCTCTAAGGGTATCTCATAATCCCATAGTTGGTGCTTAGGAAGCGCCTTGTCTTTTAGGCCTTCCTAGAATAGCTTGCTGTATTCCTTATACTCTACTAGTATACTCATTAGTAAGGATGCCTAGGCTAGGTCATTAGACTTAGTAGAGGTTGCATACACCTTGCGTTAGTCCTAGGAGGTTCTCCTCTCTTGTTACGTTATGTCTGTTTTTTCACATGTGTAGTAGTTTAAGCTAATCTCTTCCTATACCTAGTTGATGTACAGATTATGTTGCTTAAGCTATAGCATTCTAAGGATATATGTATGATTGTCTATGTGTATAATATTAAACTGTATTATCTCCTTATACCCTTATAGCATAACTATCTCTAATAGGACTATCTCTAGAGTCACCATTCTATTGTTTAATGAGATTAGTTCCCCATCTACTACTATTAGTGGGTATAGATTGGATTTTGATTATGTCTAAATTCTATAGGTGTCTGCTACTTTCTTTGTCATAAAGTTGCCTGTTACTCCTAAGTTAATCATTACTTAGAGGTGTTGCTTTTGTATCTTAGCAACTATATATAGTTGCATGCTGCCTATTATAGCACATAACTGTTTTGTACTAGGCCTCTTCTTGTTGCTTGCTAGTGGCCTACTATTAAGGACTCCTAGTTTTTTAACTCATCTTTGCTTAATGGTTCTAGTGAGGCTAACCCTTCCCACTTAGGTCTACCGTTTAATAGGTGTGGGTAACTTTTAAACACCTGTTCCTTCTTAAGGGGTAGTTCCCCCTTAGACTAACTTTGTCTAAGAGTGTAAACTTGTTTTATATCTTAGAAGTATATCTAGGGTGAGGATTAAGGAAACAACTAATACTAGTGTTTCTTTTTCTAGTAGAGTTTGCAATCGTCTTTGCTGCAATACTCCTAGTAGACGTATAGGTGCTAGGGATAATTAGTCTCTGTTGCATCTGTCATTGCTAGTTCCTGTTAACCCTTGTCCTACAGTTGGTCTTCCCTTAGAGGTGTGGAAAACGTCTCTAGTTGTTCCATGGCTCTCTGTTCTAGTTGTGTAGTAGGTTTTACTTCTCCATCCTAAAGAGTATCCTATGCCTTCTGTGCATAGTCCTTTAGGTCCTGCTTTTAGTCCTAATAGTACTGCTCAACAGCTTCTAGGCTCTCTTATTTAGCCATAAGCTTGATTTCTTTCCTAAGCCATTCTTCTTACTGGCTCTCTAGTCTTATGACTGTTGTGGAGGCTCTATGCTCCTACTAGTTGTTATTTATCTAGTTGTAATATTCCTATAGGTTGTCTCCCTAATTGTCTACTAGGACTTGTTGTAGGACCTTATAGAGTGAGCTCTTGTAGATGCTTTTAATTATGGAAATCTTCCTATCTCCATCTAGTTCTTCCTGAACCCTCTTAATCTTATTGTGTACAAACTTAGCTATGTCCTTTATAATTCCCTTGCATTAGGAATTTATAGGTTGCTTTAGCACTAGTTCATTATACGTTTCTTGCTTAGAGGTTATAAGGGACTTAGCCTCTAACTCCTCCTTAGAGCTTTTGCCTTTAGGCGTGCTATTGCCATTTATTCCCTAGTCTTACTAGCCCTAGAATGTGGCGTTTAACTATCCTTACTAAGTGGCGTTAAGTTGTTTACTAAACTTCTTGTTACTATTACCCTTCCTTAGTTGTCTGTAGTCCCTAGCTATATAACTAGGCTTATTATAGTTAAAACAAAGTCTTTCCTTAAACTGCCTGTCTTTCTTAGGGTTGCAGGGCTGTCTAGGTTTAAACGTGGCATTAAGTTCTATAGGGTCCAACCAGCAGTTATCCCTTAGGTGATTGTCTCTTCTATAGCCTTTGTTCTTCTAATACTTATTATACCTCCTAGGTCTATTATAGGTTTGCTTTTCCTTCTGAAACTCATATAGTTAATTGTTAATTTAGACTATGTGCTTAATTAGTAATACCATGTCTATTAGCTGATTTTCCATTTAGGTGAGTTCTATGCAAACGTGGCTCTTTAGACTATAACAGTAGTGGCTAAGGAGTGCGTTAGTATCCTATTTGGTTTGGTTTCCATATCTCTAGAATTCTATAGCGTATGTAAGGGCGCTGCTAGTCTACTTTAGTTAAAGCAGATGGTCTTCAGTAGTCTTGACCTTATTAATGTCACTAAACATGCAACAGATTTCCTTCTGAAATCCTTTCTAGTCTCTAAACATAGACTGTGTTGTGGCCATGCTTCCACACGTGTTCTCATGTAGGAAGTAGTCCTTAAGGAAGGGCTCAACCTATTGTAGGGCTTCCCCCCTAAGGTAGGACGTGGTCTATAAGGCATAACTGTCTGCAGTAGGGAACTTGTCGTCGTTGAAGTACTAATACAGTTCAACCTATAGCAGGAACACTTCAAGATCCTTACAGTTGCTAGAGTATGTGTTAGGCAACTTAACGTGTAAGGTTTCCCTAAGTTCATTAATGGCTAGTGCGTTAGGCATCTCTTCATTCTTAGGCTTAGACTTCTAAGACGAAGTTGGTGTAGTAGGGGCTTTCCCCTTTAAGCTAACAACAGACATGTTGCTTTGTGTATGAGCCGGTACCTCATAGAAGTGGTGCTTAAAGTGTAACGCTAGGTCTTAAACGTATAAGACTCATAGAGGTTTCGTTAGTTTAACTTAATAGAGGAGGCAGGGGATCAGACACAAAGGCTTTCGTAAAACACGTTACTAGTATATAACAAATACTGTATTGAGTTGAGCACAAAGCTCCTATCTAAGAACTAACTATCTACTTATATAGAGGCGTTGTGCCAAAGGGATATTCTAGATATTTAGATATTCCTAAATATCCCAACTATCCAAATATCCATCATGTGGCCAAATGGATATTCTGGATATTTAGATATTCCTAAATATCCTAACTATCTGAATATCCATCACGTGGGGTTAGGAATGCTATTAGTTCTAGAGACCTGTCGTCCTAGGAGTTGCTTAGCCAATCACATCCTAATCTAAGCCGTAACAGGTGAACCTTACCCCTACCGCCCTAAAACCAGCACTGAGTTTAGGGAAATGCCCTTAGTACAAGTTAACTACCCACTGCCTCCCCAACTGCCTAGAGGTGACCTGTTACTAGTGTAACAAGAAGGGCCACATTGCCTTAGCGTGCCTAATGCCAGCGGGAAATGGGGGGTCCTAGCGGTGATTTCCATTGCCCTAAGTCGCTAGGATGATATAGGCACAGTACAGCAGCAGCTCGTAGTTGCTGTTACTGTGCGAGACAAGGAGGGCAAAGCTAGGGTTGAGCGAGCCCTCGTTAACAGTAGTGCTGAGGAGAACTATATCTAGCAGGCTCTTATAGCTAAGTGCGGATGGCGTCCAACCACTTAAGAAGGGACAGGCCTAGCTACGCTAGACAGTAAGGAGGTATAGACGTATAGAGTACACCACCTCCCTATTACAGCCACTAATAGCAGGGGCAAGACGCGCACAAGTTGGCACATGTTTGTTACATGCGACTTTAACAGACTCAACGTTAACGTGATCCTAGGGTACCTATGGCTTGCTGCCGTAGACCCCCTGTTAGGGTTCTGTGCAGGGGTGTGGTGGCACGCAAAGGTCGCGCTAGGGATTAACGTTGCCAACGCTAAAGAGTTCTATAGGGAGACAGAGGGTTAGGGGGTGTACTGCGTCATGGTGAGGGAGTCAGCGCTTCACTGCTGAATTAGGGTCGTATCAGCATTGACCAAGCGGCCTGCTAACGGTGTCCCTTAAGAATACCAAGACTACGCTGACGTTTTCAACGCATCCGCTACAGGCATCCTGCCCGAACACCACCTAATGGAGCACTGGATCAAGCTCAAGCCTAGCGCTAAGCCGCCATAGGGGCTGGTCTACCCCCTAGGCGAGCCAGAACTAAAGACCCTACAGGAATACCTTGATTCGAGCCTAGAAAAGGGGTGGATACGTAGGTCCATTAGCCTAGCTAGAGCCCCTATTCTCTTTGCGCTGAAGAAGGACAGAGCCCTCTGACTTTGTGTTGACTATCACAGCCTTAATAAGGTTACGGTGCAGAACTGTACCCCTTTACCCCTAATTACAGAAACGCTCAACTGCCTTAGGCGCTCAAAGGTCTTCACTAAGCTGGACCTTAAGGACGCCTACCACCACATATAGATCCACAAGGGTGATGAGTAGAAGACAGCCTTCTGGACCTGATACAGCCACTTTGAGTACCTAGTCATGCCATTTAGGCTAACTAACGCCCCAGCTACGTTCTAGGCGTATATCAACCAGGCCTTAGTGGGCCTTATAGACGTGATCTGCGTAATCTACCTAGATGACATCCTTGTCTTTTCAGAGGACCCTACTGAGCATACAGCGTCAGTCCGGCAGGTACTTGACAGGCTAAGGACGCACTAACTTTACGCCAACCTTACTAAGTGCACCTTTAGGGAGAGCGAGGTAGAGTTCCTTAGGTTCCTCGTCAGACCCCATAGGATCACTATAGATCCTAGCTAAGTTGCTACTGTGTCTGAGTAGCCTACTCCTAAGTCGACCCGTGATGTCTAGGTGTTCCTAGGCTTTGCTAACTTCTACTGCTGCTTCATTAAGGGATACTCTAGACTTGCAGGGCCCCTAACAAACCTACTCAAGACAACAGGAGACAGGCGGCCTACAGGGCCGTTCTAGATGGGGCCTAAAGCACTTACAGCATTTGCAGCCCTAAGGCAGAGGTTTACGGAAGCCCCCATTCTACAACACTATGACCTAGCGTTACGGGTGCGGCTAGAGACTAATGCGTCTAGGTATGCAGTTTTAGGTATACTATCACAATTGTTTAGTGCTGATTCAGCAGCGAAATGGCACCCTATCGCATTCTTCTTAAAGAAGATGACGCCTGTGCAGCTAAGGTATAATACCCATGACAAGGAGCTAATGGCAATAGTCCTATCCATAGAACACTAGGGCCAGTACCTTAGGGGTGTAACGCAGCTGGTACGGGTGCTTACTAACCACAATAACCTCTAGTACTTCATGACGAAGCAGCGCCTTAATAGGCAGTAGTCTTAGTGGGCGGAGTCACTGTTAAGGTACAACTTCGTCATTAAGCACCAACCAGGTAAGGCAAACCCCGCTAATGCCCTGTTGAGACGCCTAGACTACAAGCTGGGAGATGGCGACGAGGACAGTTAGTTCCTCCTAGGCCTCTACTTTAGAATTAAGCCACAATCTAGCTTAGCAGCGGTTCCTCTATAGGGCGGCGCTGTCTCACAACCAGTGTCAACACAAAGCCCTAGAAAAGGGGGTGCAGGGCTTAGGCAACCCTAACCGGCACAACTGCTAGAGCTTTGATGCAGCTGCTAGAAGGACGCCCCTAAAGATAGGGGCCCTAGCAGGCTAGCGCACATGCAAGAGTCATGGGCTAAAACCAACTGTGACGAAGTCAGTAGTGTTCTACAGCTTAAGCCTGTCACTAGCGCTGTAGTCTACAGGCTACATGTGCCACAGAGGCGCATTGTATTAGTGTTAGCTAACGAAACAGCATACGACCCTATATTAGCTCTGATTTATAAGCTCATCAGAGACCTGCAACGGAAGGACGCTTTTGTTACGGATTGACGATATGAGTTAGAGACGATCCGTAGCTGTACCGCTAGGTCCGCGGGACAAGACTAGAAGCTAGGAGATGATGGCCTCTTAAGAAAGGGCCTGGCGCTATACGTGCTGAACTCACTGGCGTTACAGGACGAGATCCTCACCTCCTGCCATAATGACCTATATGCAGGACACTTTGGATTCGCTCGCACGTTAGAGCTCGTGCAGCAGAAGTACAATTGGCTAGGCATAAGGAAAGACATCAAAAGGTACGTCATGACCTGCCCTATATACTAGAGGACAAAGACGAAGCAGCACCGCCCCTACAGCAAACTCGCACTGTTCCAACCCCTAACACGCCTGTGGTAGGAAATAACCATGGACTTCGTTGTGGGCCTCCTGCTAAGTAAATTCAGGGGTAAAGTATACGACTCTATACTAGTTGTCGTTGACCGGTTCATGAAAACAGCCTGATACATACCCATAAACGCTATAATACCAGCTTTAGAACTCGTAGAGACCTTTATTAATACTATATTTAAGGACTACAGCACACTAGCTGGGATCACTTCAGATAGGGGACCCTAATTCACTAGCTAATTCTAGAGCCACTTCATGTTCTGCTTAAAGATCCAGCACCAGCTCTCCACCACTTTCCAACTGCAGACAGATGGGCAAACTGAGCGACAGAACCAAACCCTCAAGCACTACCTATGTTGCTATTGCAATTACGCCTAAGACGACTAGGCGGCAAAGCTCGCCCTTACTAAGTTCTCATATAATAACTCAACCTATGAAACTACTAGGAAGCCCCCGTTTTACCTACTTTACGGCTACGTTCCTACCATTAACGTTAAGGACACTGCCTATGAAGGGGGGGATAAGACGACAGCAGAGGAGCAGGTGAAAAAATTATAGGCCGAAAGGAAGGAGCTTGCGGAGACGCTATAGAAAGCCACTAACGCCCATAAGAAGTACTACGATGTAAGGCACAAACTGATGTGGTATAAGATCAGAGACTAAGTCATGCTAGCTGCAAAGAATATCAAGCAGCTACAACTAAACTAGAAGCTTGCCGACAAATACCTAGGGCCATTCTAGGTAAAGCAGGTAGTCAGAAGCCACTTGCAGGCGTACTAGCTAGAACTCCCGCTAGCTTACTAAATCCATGATGTGTTCCACGTCTCCCTATTAGAGCCATATCACTAGCAGGTTGACACCGTCTCTGCACTAGTAATAGACATCTAGGGCCATAACGAATGGGAGGTCCAATCCATCCAGGCTCACAAGGAGATAGAGTAAGGCGTATGCTACCTTATATGATGGGCAGGCTATTCGCCTGTGGACGACATGTAGGAGCCCCTAGAAACTTTAACGAACACTCTAGAAAAGGTTCAGGAGTACCACGCAACTGCACTATAGGCGATACGGCAGCGAGGACGTAGGAGGGAGACTGTAAAAGGGGCCTAGGGCTAGCAAAAGGAGAACTAAGGACTATGGCTACAATGGGGCGTGGCTAGGCTAGCAAAGGAGCAGCAAATCACATAAGTCACAAGGCAAAGAAGACAGAAGGCAGGAAGCACCAGATTGAACTAAGCTATGGCCGAAGTTAGGTGAAAACAAGCCTATAGGCACTAAGGACACGCTAGAACACTACTAAAAACAGCCTGACCACCATCCTACTCATCATCATCATCATCATCCTTATCCCCATCCTCTACCACACTACCAACCTAGGCCGCCTATAGGGTGTTAGCAAGAACGGGGCAACTTAGGGGCAAAGGGGGGGGAAACTCACCAGGAGGAGGCGGAGGAGACGGTTCGTCTCTCTTTGCTCCCGAAGGAGTGCTAGCAAGGCTGCAAGCTGGGTCTTAGGCTCTGCGCAAGCCTTAAACTCAGCCTCAGCTGTGAGGTCTGCAGCCGCAGAGGAGACGGCAGCGTAACAGCTAGGGGTTAGGGCTGTAAGGTAGGCAGCCTGCAGGGCCAGGAGCGCCTGCGCAGCAGGGACGGTGGCAGAGGGGATCTAGGGAGGAGTCAGCGGGGTTTTGGGGGGGTTGCTAAAAGGAAGAGGGAATTTACTAGAACACACTTGCTCTTTAGGCAAGAGCAGCGCTCGCACTTAGTAGAGTAGGCGTTAGAGAAAACACAGGGAACATCATCCTTATTTTCTAGGCGCTTCGCGCACTAGAGGCAGCAAACTCAGTTGAGGGTTAGGGGGGTTGCGGCAGGGGACGCGGCAGACGACATTGTGGTGGTTGGTAGTGGCAGCAGACAAAGAGAAAAGGGGGCCTTAAAGTCGGAAGCTGCAACTTACCTGCTGGTGACCCTGTGCTGATATAGTGGGGAAGCTAGGGACAGGACAGCGAGCAGCCTGCAAGGCCAGGGCCTGCTAGGGACAGGGGCCTTAGGGGAGGGGTTAATGTCACAGGTGCTAGGAGGGTAGCGTAGGCATAGAAGCGTAGGGGGTGTCGTTAGCACTACAGCTGCGTATTAGTAGGGAGCGCAGCGAGCTTGCTGAAGGGTTTAGCGTTAGTAAGGCGCGCATTACGTGCCCTACCTTTAGGGGCTGTGGTTAGGCCAGTTGCTAGTTAGTTCTAATACCCTACCGTTCTGGGCACGATTTGATAGGCTAGGATAGGGTTGTGGAAAGGGGGGGAATCTACTAATCACGGTACGCCACAGATACGCTGGCGTTCTAGCACTAAAGCCTAAGTATATAGGGCGTAGCTCCCCCCTTTAGGAAGGGGGTAGAGTTTAGTTTCTAAATACTACACGTTCTAGCACTCTACCCATACTCATTACAGTAGCCCCTAAATTGCTTCCTCCTTCTTTTCCTAAATTTTTCAATTATATTAGAAGTTGAGTTGTAGGTTTCGAAGTTCTTCTTTCTCATTAATTATAAGAGATCCATATGTAATTAGAACATTTAGTTGAGGTTCTTTAATAGTTAGTTAGATTGTCTAGCTTAATGTTGCTCTTGTTAATACCTAAGTAGGGGGCTAAGGGACCGTTTAAGGAACCACACTGCTTCCCCCTTTTACTGCATTCTATACAAAGTCTAGAATAGGTCTACTAGGTGGTAGGAGTATAGGGGGGTCTTTTAAAGAAGGATTAATATACTCCTATACTCCTGTTTTCATTAAGGCTGTTTTAATCGTCTCTAGCCACTCATCCTAGTCTCTTAGGTTAGTAAGGACCACCCCTACCTTCTATAGGGCTGCTATATTAATAGCTAGCGCCCTAGGAGGGGTTCTATAGGTCTGTACGATGCTTTCTAAGCCTTTAAATTATGTGTTGGAGTTGCTCTGGGCTCATAACTATTAAGTAAGAAATTAATGTATTACTGCCTAATGTATTTCACATACAAGTGGCGCACATAAACAAGTGGTGCACTAAAACACCAAAAATGCGTCAACTTACTTATGTGAACAATGGCACCACCAACTTAACCTAAATCCTCTAATCAAGAGGGTAGGATACTTCTAGCTATTTAATTAATTAAACAAGGCTATATTCAAAGTGTTTAAGCTGCTGTAATGTTGTATGATGTCCCTAAAACAACACTTAGACAACATGCTTATAGTGTTACTTCTCAACGCGATTCTACTCCTAACTTATAGAAGTTGACTTCGTACAAAGAGTCAGCTCTTGTTCAGTACATCCTTAACCTAGATTCATGTGTATTCCTGCCCTAGCTGCAAGGTGTGTAAGAAATAGCAGACCTTCTGCTCTCTAAACGAGGCGAGAGCCCTGTTAGGATAAACTAGACTACTAACTTCATTAAGCGTTATATGGAAATCAAAGCAAAGTTTAGTTAGAAGTACGATTACAAACAAGTAAAATACAAAGATCCTAAGATAATTCAAGAGTGGTTCTCTCTTATACAAAACACAGTTGTAAAATACAGCATCTTAGAGCAGGATATCTACAACTTTAATGAAGCAGGTTTTATAATAGGAGTTATTACTACTACAAAGGTAGTTACACGCTTAGAAGTAAAGAGTCGTCTAAAGACTATACAGCTAGGTAATAGAGAGTGGGTGTTAATTATCTAAGGTGTTAATTCATATAGATAGGCACTCCTGCCGTTCATCATTTTCAAGGCGTAGAATCACCTCTCTGCTTAGTATAAGGACTTAGGATTACTAGACGATTAGGTGATTACACTAAGTGAGAATAGGTGGACTTTAAATTCAATTAGGTATAAGTGGATTTAACACTTTAATCAACATACAAATGCTCATACAATTAGAACCTATCACCTTCTTATACTTAACGGGCATAAGAGCCACATCTCTACTTAATTTCAACACTACTATATAGAACAGAAGATAATCACCCTCTATATGCCACTACACTCCTCGCACATCCTTTAGCCACTTAACGTTAGTTGCTTTGCCCTACTAAAGCTTTCATACAGACGTTAGATTAAAACCTTTATACAGAACAGGATAAATCATATTACGAAGCTTAAGTTTCTCTCTATATTTAAAGAAGCATTCAAAGCTACATTTATAGAGTAGAACATTAAGAGCGGATTCTAAGCTATAGGGCTAGTTCTATACAAGCTATAGAGTGTCCTCTCTCACTTAAATCTACACTTAAGAACTCTAACTCCTCCTATAGTTAAGAGTAACAATTAGACTTTAAAGACTCCCTAAACTATACAGGAGCTTGATTTTCAGACAGAGCATATTAAGAACCATGTTGTATGACATTAGAATAGCTCTCCTACCTTAATTAATAATGTACTAAGCCAGCTTACTAAAGGGGCGCAAGTTATGATGTATTCTGCTATTCTACTTAAGGCAGAAGTTAAGGCTCTATAAGCAGCAAATGAACAGAAAAAGAGGAGGGAAAGGAAGCGCAAGAGGCGTATAATGTAAGGAGGTAGCCTCTCTATACAAGAAGGAGAGGATATCCTTAAGAGTGCTAAGGTAGATGCTTAAGTCCGTACGGAGGTAGCAAGTGAGGGTAGTCGGCAGGTGGGCTCTAAGGGCCAACAGAAGCGCTGCGGCTTATGTGGTACTATAGGCCATAATTCCCGTACGTGCAAGAGGCACAATGATTTAATTACGATCGAATAAGGCTCATTATGTAGGGTGGTGGTGTAGTAGTAGGTAGTAATAGTCAATTCTAGTGTTTTGGTGCGCCACTCGTTTGTGTGCGCCACTCGTATGTGAAATACGTTATGTAATCTACCCCTGGAATTTACCGATATTCCGTACTGTGATCACGTGACGTCATGTGACTATTACAACAGTAAGCAATACATCATTTTATTACTCAATACCAACCAACCCAACAGGTAACGCCGACGTCATCATCCGCCGTTGCGACGTAGCTTGCACCACCATCACAACCATCCAGACCATTCAAAGGCCATTTATTACACATTCCTAATTAGTGCAGGACAATGAGATATATGTATCATGCTGTCCTACGTTCCATCTCACGATCCATAACACTTGGCAAGGCTACCAAATTTAAACCAATTTATTCGGCGTCTATTTACTATCAGAAGCGGAATATCACAATGGCAACCTCACGCAAGGTTCAGCTTTCCCCTGAAGATTCGGGAGTGTTTAGTCTAGCCAAGCCGAGCCAAGAGAGTGCTCAAACGGCGAGCCGTCTCTTGCAGGAAAATCACGAGGTAAATATTATCATCCGTTGAGAGGACAACGCTGACACGTGAATAGAAATATGTATGCCACCCAAAAGATCTTGATGAATTACAACTAATATTAAAAGAATCTATTCTTTAACGAGCAAGGGTTTCATAACCACATCGTTCACCAAGTTCTAACCCTTTACGGTCTTGGGGCCCCTCCCAATGTGATAGAGGCGCATTACAAGGCGAACACGTCTTACCAGATGAAGCCGAAGCCACTAACGGAAAAGAATGTGAAAGCTATGAGCGAGACGGAGGGATTCAAGAAATTTCTCGGGAATACGAAGTACACTCATGACTATATCGAATTCTTCCAACGGGAGATCGAGGCCAAGGGCGTAGAGACCGTCGTTCAGGAGTATCTATTCTCCAGGTCTGAGATCGCAGAGGATCTGCTTGCCAGATTATACGGCGGTATGTCTCTCTCTATCCTGAATAAATGCCATTGCTCACTTCCACAGGATTCCTCCACCCCCTAATTCACCTCGGCTTCGGCCTCGAATTTAAGCAACCCGTCATTGTCGCCGAGGCTCTCGCTGAAGCTGCCGTTCATGATATCTGGCTAAAGCCATTCTTTATCGGTGCCGAAAATTTAGCCAAAGAGAGCAAAACCCTCTCTCAACTCGTCGTGGATGTCGATTCGGATGAGAAGCTAAAGGCATCCCCTAGATGGGTACGTGCACACCATCCCCTTGGAAGCCCGTGCTAACATCACAGGCTGACGGCAATAAAATCCGAGACGGGATCCTCAAACGCGCCCCGCAAGAGATGATCCACCATGCCTCAAAGTACCACGTGCCGCTGGACCAACTCTCTCAAAAGACGGCAGAAATGATGGATGCCACCGTCTTTTACACGGCAGCATCGCAGCACCCACCAAAGGCGATCAAAATAGACTTCTTCTTTATGCACTGCGTGAACGCGTCCATCTTCTGGCCAACATTCAACGCACTCTCCTGGATAAGCGACGAGAACAAATGCCGATTATTGGAGTGGAAAGGACGCTTAGACCTGGTAATGTATGTCTCTCGTGGAACGCCGCCTTTGTTGAAGGAGGAGATCGAGGAATATACCGCGGAAACCGGCAAGGATGTGACTTGGGCTCAGCTAGGAGAGAGGCTCTACAAGATTAAAAACGATGACGGGCATGCAGTTAAGCTCTTGAGAGCACTTGGGACTGCAGGGCAGGTCTGCAAGGGGCTCGAAGGTGGGAAGGTGCAGAAGGAGCAGTGGTTGGGAATCGGAAGGATGGTAGTAGACAGCGTTGAGGCTGTACAGGGATCTGACCAGAGTCCATGGGCGAGAAGTGTGGGCTTTGATAAAGCTTGGGATGATGTGAAGGAAAGGCCAGCAAAGTCTAGCCTGTGAAGATACATGGATATAATGATCTACATTTGCGGTCATTCCACGTATGCCTTGGGTATGAGGGTGAATTACGTATATAGAAGGATTGAGCACGTTCGCAGCATATTATGATGGAAATCATATATTGTCCGATAAAGTAGTCCCTTTGATTCAAGATCCATCACCGTCTGACCCTTCGAACGTCTAGTTAAACAACTCAACAGCATCAAAGATCTAAACACATTAGCATCACATCCCAGCATATGGGCGACTAAACTTACGACATTAGGCTGCAAGTAGGTATCCCCACTGCTGCCAGAGGCAACATCAATGGTGATGGTGTTGCTTCCAGATGTGAGTGTCGCCGCAGGAATCGTCACATCATAGACCTCTCCAAATCCACGGTACGCACCCCTGGTGACACCACGGCTGTCGATCTTGGTAGGAGCTGCTGGTGTGGCTCCTTGCCAGCTGTTGACCTTTGCTACTGTCCTGGCTCCTGCGAACGACAACGTCGTTCCAATGCGGAGAGTTGTAGTGCCACTTGGCGCAGAAGAAAGGGTGAACTTGATCGTCGCGGGAGTGTTAACCGACTTGAACAGCGCCATTGGGAAATCGCTGACGGCGCTGCTGCCAACCGTGTATGTCAATGGTCCCCAGCTGCTCATGCGCGAATCGCTAGGGTGCATTCTGAGCTGCTTGTCGGCGTTCCTGAAACCCGTTGGCTGGCCATCCCACTCTCCAATCTTCCAGAGGGTGTTGCGAGACTGGCTGGCTCCGGCGATGTTGGATGTGGTAGTTCCTCCGGCAGAAACACTGACGGACTGCGAGGCAAGTTGGAATTCACCCTGGTAGAGCTTCATCGTGTAGGTTCCCGGCTTCATGGCTGGCGAGGTGAAGGCTCCGCTCGACGATGCGTACACCCAGTACTGAGAAGCCGAGTTGAACCAATGGACAACGATCTGGAATCCAGACGCAACCCCGGTAGCCGTGCCCTTAACAACACCTCTGCCAGAAGCTGCGACGTAGCCGCTGATGCCCAGGTCGCTGAAGAAGTCAAAGTTGGCATCGACAGATGATGGGATTCCGCTGCGGCTGAACTAAAGCGCGTATGGGCCGTGGAGACCAGTGCGGTAGGCCTCGGTCTGGACGTGTCCCGAGTTAATGTAGTTGTAAAGCGAAGTGTAAGCGCCTCCGTTGTTGGTGTTGATGTCACGGAAGAACGGTCCGCCAGAGCTGGCCTCCTTGCCGGGGGTAGATAGAACCATGCATGCGTGGATTGATGCGTCGCTGGCAGCAACACACTGGACCTTGTCGTCAATGAAGCGCTCGCTGCTGTAGAACTTGCTTCTCGTCTGGCCGCTGACAAGGTAGACATCAGAACCCTCAATGGCGGTTCCACCAACAGTGGTAGAGGCAGTGCCAAAGGGATACTCGAGCGGCAGCAGAGCGCTGTCGAGACGAGCAATGTAGCGCAGCTCTCCGATGGCGGGTTGAGCATTGGTGTTGGTTGCCATGTAGACGATGCTGTCTCCCGACTTGACGACATAGTAGTGCGTCAGGTCGAAATCAGAGCTCTTCACCACGCAGGTGATCTTGGCATATTGGCCTGAAACGTTAGATTTGGTCAAATACTGGGGAATAAATACTAACTGTTAATCGTCGTAGCAGTCACTGTCGCAGATCCAAGTCCAGATGCAATGTGAGACTTTGTGCTCTGATACTGATACTCAACGCCACGGTACTTGATCGAGGTGATATCGCAGTTGGTGCGGCTGACGGTCACAACAAAGGTCTCGGCAGAACCGGCGTCAATGGCATAGCTCGCAGTGTACGTCGTGATACCAAAGGCACCAAACGCTGAAGAGACGCAGCCCAGCAGGGCGACGGACTTGAAAAGATGCATGGCGGAGGATCGGCAATTGCAATTGGCGGTGATCAAAAAGGATAGCAGTTCGGGAAATCGTTTCCCATTTATAGGATCATCGCGAGATCATCACGGCCGGCCTGGCTTGCCGCGACAGCCTTGGGCGTGCTGGTTGTTTTTCGTAACCAGTTAGAAATAGATTGCCGGCTATGGGGTATAACCTCCTCGCCAATCTAAACGGCTTTAGCGGCCCCGTCGTAGAAATTGTCGTCCGAACGTTTCAATGCGTTATAGGTCACAAGATGACATATTCTTCCATCTGGTTTCCGTGCCTCTTGGGAGCAATTTAGTGCTAGTCGCGAGAGGTTAATCTTGCAGTGTAATATGGAAAGTTTGGAAGGGTTCCCCGCAATGCGGAGAACGCGGGAATTATCCACTAATGGCAGTTTAAGCTTTATAGTTTTAACTGCCAATCCCTGCTGCTTCTAAACGTCCGACCCCAGGAACAGTCGGTCCCTCTTATGGCGACGGATCCATTTGCCCGGTATATTTCTTCGGCATCGGTTTATCGAATACCGATTTCATTTGAGCATCAGTTGATCTGCCGGAAAACCTCAAGACACAAGCATTTAATGACAGCTCCGGCATATCATCGGCACTGCCGATCTTCAACGCCCAAAGACACAGTATAACTGGGGCAAAATATCGAATATAAGCCTTTTATGACAGCTACATGACTCTAGGTTCTCTCCATCTGCCCGACATAGTTCAACATTACCGACTTCCATTATGTCGCCCCTGAATCTTGCCAACCACCTTCTTCACTGCCGATCTCGCACGCTCTACAAAACTAATCGGGACAACAGCACGCTCAAGCTCGCGATCGTCAACCTGGATCCGCTTGCCCGCCGTTCTCCTCGATGGATCCGTGTCGTCAAGCCACCCGATGATATCATCGATGCCGCGTAGGACCCAAGGATGACGCTTCACTTCTCGCAACTTGATGCGCTCGGCCGGATCCTTCACCAGCATCCGGCGCAGGAGGTCGAACAGTTCGTCGTCGATATCCTCCATCACCAACTCTCCATCCGCTCTGTAATCACCCTCCTTAATCTTATGGTCGGGGTCTGGGGTTCCAGGGTCGACGGCCTTGAGCCGCCGCCTGGGTATATATACATCTTGCTGCGCAATAGCTCTGAACAACTGGTATTCGTCTTCGGCCAAGAAGGGAATCCTGGCAAATATAAGACAGTAGAGGGTCACGCCCAGCGACCAGATATCGATCTGGTCGTTGATCCTGGGCTGTGGGGTATCAAGGTCGGTATAGCACAGCTCTGGGGCGAAGAAGGCCGGCGTGCCGACTGTCTTTGACAGCTCGACATCATCATCAAACTCGGTCTCATCGGACTCGGAGGCATTCTCTCCTTGCTCGCCATCCCTCGTTGGCCTGCCAAAGAAGGAGACGCCAAAGTCGGATATCTTGACCCGATGCTCCTTTGTCCACAGTAGGTTCGCTGGCTTGATATCGCGGTGGACGATGCCTTCGTAGTGTAGATATTCCAAGCCCAGCACTGTATCTCGAAAGGCTGACCGTGCCTGGTCCATTGTGAAGCATGGGACGTAAGAGAAGTCCTCTTCAAACGAGTCGTTGTGGGTGACATCGTCAACCGACGACATGTGGGAGATGATGCTGTCGGCCATGCTGGGAGACCGTCCACGGTTCACGAGCGCATCATCTCGCAGTGTGAGGGGATTGGCGCTACCAAACCCACCCGTAGCAGACGACAGGGTCGATGGTGTCGACGGCAGAGGACATGGCTCGTCATCTTCATTATCGCTGTCGATCGGTCCAATGTCCAGGTACGTCGGTACCATGGTACGATGCGCCGTCGAGCTTGTGCGCGACGGCGTGCAGGACGGCGCACGCGAGGCCGGATTCGAGCTGGGGTTCGAGCGGACGAGCGAGGTGTGCGACACGTGTGACGTGTGCGACTGGAAGGACCGCGGTATGAAGAGCGATTCGTGCGTCGGTACGCGAGAGAGCGGTGTCGCATCGCCAAACTCGTCCTCGTCGTCTCCATGCTCCAAGCTCCAGAAGTCGGCCGACGAGTGCGTCTGGTTGGCCAGTTTCGCCCGCTGTGTATCCTTGCGGATCCTGCGCCGTTCGAGCATCTTGAAGAGCCTCTCCTCGTCGCCGCCATCCTCCTCGCAGCGAAGCTCCCTCTCTATCCGTCTCCTCTCGAACGCGCAAATCTGCGATGTGCCCTTGCGCCTCCATTTAATCTCTCCGAGCTCGACGTACTCGAGGATCATGTAGATCTTCTTGTAGTCGGGGTCGTCTATCACTTCGTACAGGCCCACGATGTCGGGGTGTCTTATCTTCTTGAGGATGGCAATCTCCCTCTTCGTCTTCGTTTCGGGTGAGGAGCTGACGCGGGTGAGCCGGCGCTTCTTCGAGTATCGCTGGATGATCTTGATGGCGACCTTCTCGTCGGTCTCGATGTTCCTGGCCAGCTTCACCTTGCCGTGCATGCCGCGGCCGATCTCTCCGAGGATCTCATACTGGTTGATGAGCTTCCGGCCGGTGATGTAGTCTTGTTCGATGGCGGCTTTGTGCGTCCTGTGCACCGAACGTACGTTAGAACATGCCGAGCTCAGGTGGATGTGCGTGGCTACTCACTCTCGAACCTTGTGCATCTGCAATGGGTGCAGGAACGGGCTACCGGCGGGCGTGCCAGACGACGAGGCCGGGTAGAGACGAGATGGGGAGCTGTGGTGGGAGGGGCTGTAGAGCCCCGGGCTGGACATGGCTGAGGTGGCAGCCATGCCCTGAGTCTTTATAGGGTGGGGATTCATCCTGGCTGGTGAAGTTGTTCACTGCTGAAAACCAACATGGTGGTGCGCACATTCAGTGCATAATCCCGCCAGCTGAGTGGGTGGAAGTGGATGTGCAGGATGGGAGGAGGAGGCGGCGGCGGCGGCGGCGTGTTTGTGAGAAGACAAGATGGTAGTAGTGTCGAGAGTCAGACGAGTATATTGTCGAGTATACTTTTTCGAATATTAAATGATTCTTTGGGAGGAAATTGTGAGGTTGAGAAAGTTGACAGCGAGCAGCGGAGGTGGGAGGAAAAGTTGTGGTAGATGTGAGTCGTTGAGTGGGTTGGCGATCGAAGAGTTGAGTTGAGTGGGTGGCGAGGGGCGGAGGGGCGGAGGGGCGCGGGTGGATAAGGCAGGGCGGGCGGTGAATGGCCAAAAGTGCAGAAGTGGGTTGGCAGAAAGAGCTTTGGTGGGTGGGTGGGTGAGTGGGTGACCTGGTGAATTTCAAGTGACGACGATGAGGAAGTGGAGGATGGCGATGACGATGATGACGGCGACGACGGCGACGGCGACGGCGAGGAGGGTGATGGGGACGACAATAAATGAGGATTTCATATAAAAATATAGTAGTAGAAGTAGAGTATGAAGCACGAGTGAAGCACAAGTGAAGATGAAGGAATGAATGAATAGAGTAGAACAAGCCGGGACTATTCTGTCGAGGATCGGAGTAGTATGGTTGATCAGTAAGATCAGTGAGATCTATAAGTACTCTCCAATACAATTTAGTACTTGGAGGTACTTGTCAGTCGTGGATTATGTGAGGATTGGCGTCTCTTTTTGGCGTTTTTGGCGTTTTTTGGTGTCTCCATGGAGAACTGTGCTGCGAAAGTATCCGTGCTGAGGAATACTCTGTCCGTTCTGTACAGTACGCAGGTGTTTTTGTCGGGGTTGTCGGGTATTTGTTGGGTGTAGTTGGGTTGAGAATAGATGGTCGGAGATGCATGTACCTATGCGCTGTGCATCTCATATGTTCGGTACATACAGACCAGACAAACAAATTGCACCACGCTGTCCTGGCAGTAGTGTCCTGGCAGTAATAGTCGGTCTTACTAGAGCAGAAATGGCCTCAAACCTGAAGGGATATCTATAGTATATAGCATATACCAGAATGGATATGGCATGGCATATATGGGATATACCATCGATATATCGAAAGGATCTACGTCCACCACACCTCATCCACCCGCTCTAAAAGCAGCAACATCAACTCGCCGTCCTTATTGCCCGCCGCCGCCCATCCCATGCCCCATGCTGCCCTATCTGCCCCACCTCCCTGCCCCTCGTCCGCAGATCGAGCCAATCCACGGCCCACGATAAGAGAAATGCTGGGGGTTGTCATGCTGCACAGGTACCTGCTTGACCATGGCTGATGGCTGATGTTGGCATGTTGGCCAGGAAGTGTGATAGGATCGCTGGGAATCCCATCCATATGGGCGCAGACGGAGGTTGTCAGCGGCATCAGCGGCGTCCCTGGGTTAAGACACGGTGCCAGGGATATATTATCTTCGCCCTCTGGCACCACGCCCTTTGGCTAGAGGCAGAGACATGACATGCTCCTTGATTTGTAAGGGTGCTAGCATCAATAATCGAGTAGGGCCGCCCTTCCCTCTCGCAACAGCCGCCAATATTAATATCACCAACCACCCACAGCTGCTGCCAGGTCACGGCAAATATCCCGCATCCAAGCTATGGCCTGGGCTGGATTGTGTGGCCTGGCCTCACCGATCTGGTAAAGTACACACGTGTGGTGGTGTTGTGGCGGCGCCAACTTCCCATATTGCACAGCATCAGATTGCCCTGTCCTGAGCGACATCTTGACTCTCCCCCTTCCCCGCACGATGCCCTCGATACCCGCAACAAAGCGAACCAAACACATCAACCAACATCCAACGCCCAAACGACAGTGCCAGACGTGAGACAGATCTCACCTCGACACTCGCACTATCGACGCTCGGCACCGTCGGCGGCACGCTTACCTCACCCCCCCAACTAAGCACATCCCAGTTATAATCAGTCAAGGCAAGACAAACAGCCAGACAAACCAGCCTCTCTCCCTGCCCAAGTCAGACCTGCCAGCGATCCCGCACCATAGCGCCCTTTCTCCCGGCCGAGCGGCCATGTCAGGCCAAGGAACGGTCCAAGCACCCTCCCATGCCATGCTGCAGCACTCCGCTTCCCTTCCCTCTTCCCTTCCCGTCCGTCGCGCGGGGCCGGCGCGGATCACGACCGATTAATCCCCTGTGGCCGCCTCAGCCGCGGTCCCATCCCAAAAGTTGTGCGACTTTTCGATCGGGTTTGCGACGGGCGGCCGTGCGCGAGCGAGGCATCATGCAGAGTACTCGTGCAGGCTCCACTACGACAGCGACTCCGCTGGTTCGATGAATGCAGACCTCCTGCGCGTCATCCCGCTAGGCCCGGCTGTCCGCTGCGGCGCGAGTCGAGGATGAGCGAGGCGGGGACTCATCGGATTGGTGAGCTTACCCCAGAGGAATGCTAACTCGACTCTCCCATGCTCCAACTGTCGCAAGTGCCTCAGGTTGGCCCCATATTCCAAGACCGAGGAGCCGTCATGGTGGCTTGGGCATTGCTGCGCTTTCGGTTCGCTGGGGTACAGGTGAGCGCCGCTTTTGACGCCTCTCGTGAGAGCAGGGGAGGAAGTTGGACTCTTTCGTGGCCTGGTGCAGCTACATAGATAGCATGTACACATCAAGCCCGTCCATGTAGAGTACTTGGTATCGTGCTGTTGCTTTACTCCACAGGACGGACTCAGGACGGGCCGACATTGAGATTCTGTGTTCGGTGCCGTGCAACCCACTCGAGCACCGTATCCCGTTGATGGCGACGAACACATGGTCAGTGCGACTGCACTGACCTGCCGATGCAGGCACTTCCGCGGAAACCAGGCCGTATTTGTGATAGGGGCTGCTCATAGATGGGTGGAGAGAAGGCCGGAGCTGCCTCGCGTGTGCTAAAGTGTAGTATTTACATGTCGTATTCTATGGTACAGTATAGTACAGCTCTTCTCGGTCTCTCGGCGCCGTGACCTTGACGTCCATGGAGAGCCCTGAAAAGCCTATGACAATGTGGCGTCTCCAACAACCATACACGACTCATGATCGGCATCAGTTTGATAACCTATTGGCCAGAAAGCCCAGCTCCTCAGGGCTTCACGCCAGGAACCTTCAGCTTCGCCGCGGCGGCATCCCTGACCTTCGTATCCCATTCCGCCTTTCCAACACCATCCATCAACTTGCTTCGCGGAGGTGTACACGGCATGACAGGGTTCTTCAGCGGCATGAACACGTCCAGCAGATACCCCTGCACGAAACTTACCAACATCGTGGAGATCCAATAGTACAATATTCCAGCCGGCAATGCTAGCGTCAGTGGTCCCGCCGCCAGAGCGAGGAGTTTCAGCATGTTCCGAAGTCTGCGTTGGAAAGCAGAGGGTGTGCCCACTGGGGCTGCGGCGCGCGTGAAGTAGTGGGAAGGCACAAGATGAAGGAGCATTGTGGCGGACAGCGCGAAGGGGAGGATGAGGAGTGGATCTGCAGCGCTGAGGTCGACAAACCATAGAGGCCCTTCGGTGGTCATCGAAGGTTCTATCCGGGTGAGCGCAGTGGCAATGTCTGCGTTCGCGGTTGCACCAGACGCGGTTTCAGCAGCGCCTTCCGTCGCGGAAGGAACGGAGCTGAAAAGCAAGCGCAACAGTCCCTGGCCAGCTCCAGCCAACCGTCTGATTGATTCGATGATTATAAGGAAGAATGGGAGTTGTAGCGCCGGTGCGATGAACAGCTTGTGGCGTTGGCAGGAGAATGCCTTGTAGATTTCCATCGTCTTCCGTGCGGCCAGCACCTTCATGTTGGAGGTTCCCTTGGATATGTCAATGTTGCGCTCCAGTGCCCCTCGCCATGCCGTAATGAGAGGCGTAAGGCTTCGTTGCTTCGCTATTATGCGGCGAGACCATATCGTCAGCGGGAGAAAGGCAAGGCGGACTGCGACGGCAGCAAATGGGATGGCCGCCCACCAAGGGAGAATATGGTGAATCCCGAGGAAGGCGTTGTGTGTAGCGTCTAGGACGGGGTCGAGGATTGTATATTTCTGACGGGCCGTCGCATGGAAGGAGCGTGAGGGGAAGCAGGTCAGAAACGGCTGTGGTTGTCGAGCATGTTGAAATTGTAGCCGCACTGCTCGAGAGAGTGGGCGTTCCACGAGATGCCGCGACATGAAGTTGGCTCCGAGTTTTGAGGCGTTCGGGGCCAATTGGCACGAAACCCTTTGCTAGATAGCTCTGACCATCAAGGCGTAATAAATCGAAAGCTATCTGAGTTGAAATAACAGCGTCGATATCCAATCTACCGGTTGTCAATATGCGTCGCGGCCGACGACAAAATATCGCGGCGTCAGCCTTTCGGAGCCGGGCCTTTAATTAGCCGAGAACACGAGCCCACGTGTACTACTTGTCACGTCGCAACGTCCTCAGCCTTGCCATGCGCCAAGCACATACATACCTAATTCGGAGTTTCATCGTTCAGGACCATTTCCATGTTGATATAACACTTTCGTGCCTCTTTATAAGGGCAGAATGATCCCTCTAGGCTGGCTCCTCGGCATCACCGCCTTGGTGACGTTGTTGCCGGTAGGATTACTCCTCTACGGCCATGCGCTAGCCCAGATACTTGGAGAGACGATAGGGTGGTACTTACTAAAGCGGTCGGCCCCAAAGAGGGCAATCATTCTCAAAAAGGTTGCCGAGGAAGAGGCGGAGCTGGCAAAGGAGGCGGCGCGCGGGAAGAAGACCAAGGACGGCGATGAGGAGTGGGAGAGGGTCGAGAGCTACACAGTTGGCAACGCTAAGAACGGAGATGTCGCCGAGAAGGATTGGGAGGGGATCGTGGGCTTTCTACACCCATTCTGCAATGCGGGGGGCGGCGGCGAGAGAGTTCTGTGGGCAGCCGTTCGCGCGACGCAGCAGAGGTGGCCCAAGGCTACATGTGTGGTTTATACGGGCGATCACGATGTGACCAAGGAGAAGATGCTGGAGAGGGTCGAGGTACGTTGGTCCTGCGCTCTACAGTTCACTGCTAATGATTTGCGAGTAGAACCGATTCAATATCCAGCTCCATGCACCAACTGTCACCTTCCTCTACCTCACAACACGGCATTTAGTCCTGGCCTCGACATGGTCATTTGCAACTCTCTTCGGCCAGTCGTTGGGCTCATTGTTCATGGCTTACGATGCCTTCTCCCTTTTAGTCCCGGATATCTTTGTCGACACTATGGGTTATGCATTCGCTCTCGGGCTATGCAAGCTGATGTTCCCAAAGGTGCCGACGGGAGCATACGTCCATTACCCCACAATCTCCACAGACATGCTCGCCTCGCTCGACTCTACGGCCCCCAGCACACACGGTGTCAACGCTGGCAAGGGCGCTGGCGCGAGGGGTGCAGCGAAGAAAGTTTACTGGGAGATTTTCGCCAAGGTCTACGGCTGGGTGGGCTCCTCGATTGACGTCGTCATGACGAATTCTACATGGACACAGGGCCACATCCGCTCTCTATGGGGTGGTTTCCGAGCTGATCGTGGTGTCATGTCTGATATAGCAGTTGTGTATCCCCCCGTCGCAGTCGAAGAGCTCGAGAGCGAAATCGAAATCTCCGCTGAGAGTGAGAAGAAGAGGTCGAAGACGCTCTTGTACATCGCGCAGTTCCGGCCGGAGAAGAACCACACGTTGATATTGAACTCGTTTGCCGAGTTCATGCGCACAAAGACACCTGCCACTAAAGGGGCAAAGTTTGTCCTTGTCGGGAGTGTGCGGGATGATTCGGATTCCAAGCGCGTGTATGAGCTGAGATTATTGGCCAACGAGCTCCAGATTAAAGATAGTGTGGAGTTCCACCTGGATGCCTCTTGGCCCGAGATATTAGAGTGGCTACGAAAGGCGTCCGTAGGTGTCAATGGAATGTGGAACGAGCACTTTGGCATCGGCGTTGTAGAATATCAGGCAGCGGGGTTGATAGCGGTAGTACATAAGAGTGGCGGACCGAAGATAGATATTGTTACAGAGGTGGAGGGGAAGCCTACTGGTGAGTTTTCCGAGAATGTCTTCTACTCTTGCAGGAATCTAACAGATATCAGGGTTCCATGCGACAACTGCGACTGAGTTCGCCGAAGGGTTCGAGAAGGCTCTTTCACTCAAGGATACACTTGACTGGCGCCGCAGGGCACGGTTGTCTGCACAGGGGTTTACAGAAGAGGAGTTTGCGAAGCGGTTCATCAAGCAGATGGAGACGCTGGTGCTGCTGCAGGTTAACGGGCCAGGTCCTGGTAAGAAGATAGATACCCATTTTACAGAGGGATTCCACATGTAGAAATAGCGAGAAAAAAAAATACTAGCATGTATATTCACCTTGTACGCAGAACACTTGTATATTATGTGAGTGCCTGTAACTAGGCAGGAGAGGAACGGGGGCTTCGAACTATATTTTGTATTATTGATAACGTATTTCCCGGGCAAGTCGCCCACCAAAACACCAAAAATTGACTATTCCTACTACTACACCACCACCACCTTACATAATGACCCTTATTCGATCGTAATTGATTCCTGGCGCCTCTCGCAAGTACGGGAATTATGGCCCATAATACCACATATGCCACAGCGCTTCTGTCGGCCTGTAGAACCCCCCTGCTGAGTAGTCACACTTGCCACCTCTATACGGAGTTAAGCATCAACCTTAGCACTCTAAAGGATATCCTCTCCCTCTCGTATAGAGAGACTACCCCCTTGCATTATACGCCTCTTACGCTTCCTTTCCCTCCTCTTTTTCTGTTCATTTGCTACTTATAGAGCCTTAACTTCTACCTTAAGTAGAATAGTAGAATGCATTATAACCTAAGCTCCCTTTATAAGCTAGCTTAGTACATTATTAATTAAGGTAGGAGAGCTGTTCTAGTGTTACATAACATGGTTCTTAATATGCTCTGTTTAAAAATTAAGCTCCCTTATAGTTTAAGGGGTCTTTAAAGTCTAATTGTTACTCTTAACTATAAGAGGAGTTAGAGTTCTTAAGTGTAGATTTAAGTAAGAGAGGACATTCTATAGCTTAGAACCTACTCTTAATGTTCTGCTCTATAAATATAGCTTTAAATGCTTTTTAAAATGTAGAGAGAAACTTAAGCTTTATAATATAATTTATCCTATTCTATATAAAGGTTTTAATCTAATGTCTATATAAAAGCTTTAGTAGAGTAAAGTAGCTAACATTAAGTAGCTAAAGGATGTGTAAGGAGTGTAGTGGCATATAGAGGGTGATTATCTTCTATTCTATATAGTAACGTATTTCACATGCAAGCGGCGCACCTAAGCGAGCAGCGCACCCCATTTTTACACCTAAAATCGCAAATTTTATAGCTTAATATCTCAACAACCCTTTAATAATAAACTATAAAACTAAATACTTAGCATCTTATAGGCATTTAAAGAGCTCTGTTTCAATTTTAAAGCAAGTAGCCTTGTAGTTATTAAGATATTAAGTTTTAGCCCCCACTTTTAACCTAAATCTTAGTATCTTAATAACTACAAAACCAATTGCTTTAAAAATCAGAAACGATACTTTAAATGCTTATAAAACGCTAAGTATTTAGTTTTATAATTTATTATTAAAGGGATGTTGAGATATTAAGCTACAAAATTTGCGATTTTAGGTGTAAAAATAGGGTGTGCCGCTCGCTTAGGTGCGCTGCTCGTATATGAAATACGTTAGTGTTAAAATTAAGTAGAAATGTAGCTCTTATGCCTATTAAGAATAAGAAGGCAATAGGTTCTAATTGTATAAGCATTTGTATGTTAATTAAAGTGTTAAATCTACTTATACCTAATTAAATTTAAAGTTCACTAATTCTTACTAAGCATAATCACCTAATCATCTAGTAATCCTAAGTCCTTATACTAAGTAGAGAGGTGATTCTACACCTTAAAAATGATGAATAGCAGGAGTGCCTATCTATATAAGTTAACACCTTAGATAATTAACACCTACTCTCTATTCCCTAGCTATATAGCCTTTAGACAGCTCTTTGCTTCTAAGCTTATAACTACCTTTATAGTAGTAATAACTCCTATTACAAAACCTGCTTTATTAAAGTTGTAGATATCCTACTCTAAGATTCTATATTTTACAACTATGTTTTGTATAAGAGAGAACCACCCTTTAATTATCTTAGGATCTTTACATTTTGCTTATTTATAGTTGTACTTCTAACTGAACTTTGCTTTAATTTCTATATAACACTTAATGAAGGTAGTAGTCTAGTTTATCCTAATAGGGCCTTTACCTTGTTTAGAGAGTAAAAGGTTAGCCATTTCTTATATAGCTTATAGCTAGGGCAGAAATCCACATAAGTCTAGGTTAAGGATATACTAAATAAGAGCTAACTCTTTATATAGAGTTAACTTCTATAAGTTAGGGGTAGAGTTGCATTAGGAAGCCATTCCTTAAATTTGTTAACATAGTGTCATTTAAGGGATATTATATAATGCTATAGAGTCTTAACCCTAGTAATGGCTCATCCCTAGTAATGGCTCACAAAATCACGCGTCACACATACGTACCGCGTTTTCTTCAACAATGTCTAGTAAACTTTCTAAAAAACGCTCAGATATTCAAGAGAAGACACTAAATGCTATAACTGCCTACCAGAATAATGAATTCTGTAGTATTCGTAAGGCTGCAAAACACTTTCAAATTCCATCATCAACATTACGACAGAGGCTACTTAGAGGCAAAACGCGATCTACAAGCCACGAAATGCAACAAATACTTACAGACGCAGAAGAAGCTACTCTTGTACGATGGATAAAGCAATATACTGTTACTAGAACACTAATTACAAACCCGTTGTTAATAGAGCTTGCGTATAACATTCGAAACGCACGCGTTATTCACGCGTCACGATCTGCTCCTAACCCTCCTATACCTAGTCACATCAACCATAAATGGATCTACTGCTTTACAAAACGACATCCTAAGATAGGTTCTATCTACGTGCGTTAGCTTAAGTACGCACGTAAAGATGGCGCTTTATATGAGCATGTTCAACACTAGTTTAACGCAGTTTCATTAAAGTATGCTGAGCATAAATACCAACCTTCTAATATATGGAATATGGATGAATCAGGATTTGGGATTAGTGAAGAGCAGGCAATGAAAGTACTTGTATATCTTAATAAAGGTACTTAATATAAGGTTATAGCAGGAAAGCAGGAATGGGTGACAGATATTAAATGCATTAATGCTGCAGGTGAAGCGCTACCGCCACTCTTAATATTCAAAGGTGATAACGTTAATGCAAGATGGCTTAACGAACAAACACCTGAAGATTGGTATCTTGTAACAAGTAAGAATGGATAGACTTCAAATCAGCTAGGTCTTAAATGGTTAAAACGGGTATTCTAGCCTTTAACCTACAAGAAGGCTGCAGGACAACAGCGTCTACTCATTGCTAATGGACATGGAAGCCATATATAGGGTAATTTTATCGCATATTATATAGAGAATAAGATTGACCTTCTTATTATGCCTCCTTATACATCACATTTACTACAGCCACTTGATGTTAGTGTCTTCTTAGCATTCAAGCGATATTACACAATTGAAACGCATGCGTTAACCTAGCTTAGCTTGCAACGTATCCCTTGAGCAGAATGGATTGAGTTATTATCTTGTGCACAGGTTAAGGCTATAATCAGAGAGAATATTCTAAGTAGATAGCGCAGTACTAGCTTATGGCCTGCGACTCCTATGTGTGTACTTAAAGATATCAAGCCTATTCTACAACCTCTTTCTCAAAGTCATCAACTAACTACACCACATCAAACAACCACTCTCAATCTTTCTTTATTAAAAAGCTCTCCCCTAGAAGCAATTGAAATGATTATATCAAACAAAAGGTTCACAGAATCATTACGTAAGTGTCCCGTAATTGTTTCGCCAGTGAAGCGCTATACAGAGCATATGACACACATGTGCGAAACGCAAAATGCAACTATTGCGATTATAGCAAAGCAACTTGCTAAGCAGAGCAAGCTTTTAAAGAAGCGAAAGAAGGCTACTAAGGGTAAAAGAGTTAAATTAGATGGTGTTTATATCTATTCAACTATGGAAGTACTACGCATAGCCTGCGAAGAGGAAGCGCAGCCTGTGATAAAAAGACCAAGAGGACGTCCACAAAAGGTTATTTTAGAGGAACTAAGTATTGAGGAGGAAGCTAGAGATTCAGATGATTCATTTCCAAGCATAGGAGAGGCACCTGTAAAGCGTAGATGTTACGAAACCCGATCGCATTAAGGGGATTGATTTTTGTGAGCTATTACTAGGGATGAGCCATTACTAGGGTCAAGACTCTAGCTACTTAAACACTTTAAAACTAGCCTTGTTTAATTACATTAATTACTAATAGTATTCTACCCTCCTAATTAGAGGACTAGGCTTATGTTAGTTATAGCATGTTAACTATAGTTAAGTTAATGCGTTTTAGTGTTTTAGTAGGCTACTTGCCTATGTAGGCTACTTGTATATAAAATACGTTAGTTATAATTACCTTAATTATTTATACTAACCCTAAGTAGGGGATGTTTTACACATGTCTTAGTAAATGACTTCTAGTTATCTATATATAGTGCTTTAATTAAGTTAAATAGCACCTATGCTCTTAGGGTGTCTATTATAAGGATGCCTTCTTACTATAACATTTAAGGGACTAGGATTAGGGGTGTTATAGACTAGTTATAGGTCCTATGTTAGGCACTAAGGCAGTTAGCTAAGTTAGACCCTATATAGATATTTAAGGGGTAAGAAGCTATAAGCTCCCCCTTTATCTTTTTTATATCCTTTATAGTAGACCTATAGGATTATACTAACTTATATCTAACTTATACTCCTATATACAACTACTTATAATATAGTGCCCTATGTCCTTATAACTATAGGGCTGCCTTTAGTATAGTGCCTTACCTACCATTATATAAGGGCTGCCTTATACTATAGCTGCTTAAGAACTCCAGACCTCTACCCCCTATCTTATGTCTTAATAGACCTGTTTAGGACAGACACTAAAATACTAAAATTTATAAGACACATTAAGTAGTGGTTTACACTAAGTGCTTATAGGATGTTGCTAGCTAGTCATTAGTAACAACTTTAATAAACTAGAAATATTATAAACTAACAATAAGCTAAGGCAGTTGCTGTGGCTTTAGGAGTAACTTAAGCTTAGAGATATAGGCGTTCCATCTCCTTTTCTAGTGACTCTAAATCACTAGTAGAAGTGCTAGAGATGTTGTTGTTACGTATAGATCTAAGCAATTAGAGACGCTGCTTCTTATAGTAAGGATCCTAAACAATAGGTCTAGAGGATATGCTAAGGAAGTAGAGACGCTGCTTCTTGTTGCAAAAGGTAAACATTCTAGCGTCTTTAAATGTTATTTAGTTAGCAAGTTGTTTTTACTAATGGTATTAGAGGTAGTATATAAGAAGTGAAGAAGTGAAGAAGTACAGTAGTCTCGCTAGGGAATTCATGGCCATTTATAATGTTAATGGACCCTTGCACACTGCTAACTCTTTGTAGACCTGAGAAGCAATCTGCCTTAAGATAACACCCCTTGTTCTCTCTTACATGATTAGATGAAGTTAAGCGTTGCTCTATGTGGCATTTCTACGGGCAATCTCGCAAGGCAACGACAGCTGGACGATTCACAAAATTCACGTGAATGCGGCTGCGCTAAATCAAACACACCTGTTTAGGTAAAATGGCGGGAGAAACTTACATCATACGACCGTGATGATGGTTTGCGTTCGGATTTAGAAGGGTTCGTCTTAGGGCTCCACAGTGTTTATAATTAGGCCTAATGTCATCGCCATTTTGAAAAGCCCTGCCCATCCTTCAGTCTCAAATTCGTAAACTATTTCTATGCATCCCATGAAAGGAGCTTTCCTAAGAGCGCCATACGTTAAACTTGCGCCTAACCTAGATCCACTGATAGTCTAATAGGTCAAATCACAGACATTTAGAGCAGCATAAGAATAATCAAGTCTATAAAACACATGAGTAGAGCATAATTCTATGTTGCATCTATGGTGTTCGTTCTAATGAGTAGACAGAGCTTCTTGCTGATAGTAATGATGATGGAGTTCGGAACACCGAAGTGGACAAGGGAATCCCTTGCAAGTTAATATCATTTGACTCACTGGCCCCCTGACCCATAGCTGCGAGATTAGCTTCTTGCCGTCGACGTGTTGATCTCTGGCTAGCCTTCTGCCTCAACCAAGGCATTAGGTTGAAGTAACCACCACATGCAAATACACCACACCATAGCACGAATTCTGTTGCGTAGATCACCATTCCGAGGATGTTGAGTTCGGGTTGGAAAACTAATAGGCGAGCCATTGTCAGAAACTAGGTTGGGGTCACCTACAAACAGAAATAAGGAAAAAGACGTTGCCTGTAGCGTTAATACCAACAAAGATGAAGCTAATTCTGCGAACGGTACGATGTACCTAAATATTATAGTAATGCCTTAATACGCCAGCAGGGAGCAAGACAGTTGATAGAACACCCATCAAGATTACTGGCCAATGAGTTCCTTAATTGATCCCAGCCTATTTGGTCAAATGAGTACGTGGTGTTCTCTTAGATATCCGCCGATAATTACTTACCCGCAGCGCAAAGACTAAACCAGTCTCAACGCCTCTAAACAATACTGCCATCCCAGACACAACTGCAGTACATTTTCTCTTGGATAGTTTCTACTATCAATCAGCAGGATTCTCTTATGGCTCATTCCTATGATCAGCCCCTTTCTCGCTCGCTCTAGCTATTGCACATCTGTACAACAGCGGCGGGTATTAGGCAATTGAATAACAATAATAACAATAATAATTAACACTTACATCACTATAATAGAAACACTGAGTCTAAGTAATCAAGCTTAGAAGTGTTAGGATTTGCGGCTGTATAAGAAGCGCAATATTGAAATTGCTTGTAATGTTGAAGACACCAAGCGGAACACCGGCAATGGCCCAAAGAAGCATCATCGAACGCTGCAAACCCTCCGTCGAGTGTCGGCAGTAATTGATAATTATTTGCGGAATGAGCTGGATGGACCAACAAACCTAAATTTGTGTGTTAGCCGTATAGTGCTGGTGAATGAATAGCATGGAAAGCAGACTGAACTGAGTGTCCCGAGAACATTAGCAGCAATGGGGCTGTCCATAGCTTCTACGTAATAAACCCTTGATTTGCGATATATCTCGACGCCGATAAAAAAGGATCTTGGAAGAACGAAGTAAATCCTCAGTGTTGAAGGGAAGCGGACTTTCCCGGGAGATACGGGGGCGTTTTACGCCCAAAATCACAGTCAGGCTATTGACCGCCACCAAGCTCAATTACAGGATTTTGGGGGTTGCCCCTGAGCCCTACAAATACTGTACGTAGGCCCGTAGAATAGTGTAATAATTCAATTGATCTATTCATCCTATATACTGTATTCTACTGTTGGGCTTTCTGCCCGCTACGCCAAAAGTCAGAAGGTCCGGCCACCAGGGACACCTTACAATTTGTGTGTGGTCCCCGTATTCCGGTACTTCCTCCAACACTCAGGCAGGCAGGAGCCCACCTGTCACGTGCACCCCCCCCCCAAAAAGCGGAGCTAATGCAGACTTAGCGCGCGGCAAGGCCACACAATGAGAGTTTTGTCGTGCAATTCTGCGCTGCATGAAAGTGATTTCCGTGAACTTTAAAAGAGGCCCCTCTTCCCCCCTCTCCTGCAGGAGATGTGATAAGCCCCGTCTGCTTGCCTCCTAATGGTCGACCTTACCCGTAGCGATGCACGGGTGTAGCGGAGGACTAGGAAATCAAGAGGTGGTTCAATTGAAGATCTAAAGCTACAGAAGAAAGAAGAAGAGAACTGGGTGAAGCCCGGATATCTGGCTTTTATCTAGCACATATACTCTGGGGGATGATCTCTCCAAAAATCATGATCAGTACCGAGGAAGCTAGAACAGCAAACAATCCACCCTTTATGTCATGATCCAGGACAATGGGTAAAGTGTCATTCGTGATAACATTTCCTAACAAAAGAGAAACCAAAACCCAATGTTTTTCACGTTGAAGGATGTCCAAGTCCTTTTGAGCATTTTGTCTCTCCTTTCCGGTTCCTGATCTCGCAATGACTTGGAGATAGACTTTATCTTGACTTATGAATCTGGCAGTGGATTAGAGATGGTGCAGACTATTAAGGTAAAACACTTACGCCAGCGTCAAGCCAGCAAATAACCCTCCCAACAGCACAAGAGCGAATGAAAGTCCTCCAGTAAGAAAGTACTTCAGAGCCTTGGATGTTCAATACCATCTTGGGCCACAGTTTTCTTTATAATATCTCTAGCTAAAAGCCTACACATGATATCAGTTTCTTGGAGAAGTAATAGTTACAGACACAAAAACAGAACTGAGACTCACTTCATAGCACACGCTCCAGGTGGTATTTGATAACTCTGCGGTATCGGGGAGAAACACACCACAATCGATGAACTTTCAAAATTTAGTCCCGTCTCCTTCGAACCTATCAACGGACGCTGTCTCTCAACCGTCACCCGTCAAGTGCATATTGATATCATCCATGAATATTGGACGTAAAGTGTAAAAAATCCCTCAAATGTTAGTTTCTTGGCGTGTGCACCGATAATATTCACAAAACCCCACAAATTAGCATCTCCATGAGGGATTTCAATGCAATCATCTGCCATACTGCGTATCTAGATTGCGGGAATTGTGAGCAGGCGCTTATCTGGGAAATTATGCCCAGAAGATGCGCAAATCCAAAACGTGAGAAACGGCACTGAGACCCTGAAGATGTTCAGGCACCCCATTCCACCACTTCGTCATCCCTATCCCACCCAGATACCGTGGATTAAACGCGTTGCAAGAGCAGAGCCCCAGAAAGGAGTTCCAAATTTAATAATTTAATAATTTAAAAAATCGAAACCAAAAGTGCCGCTAAATTCAATATTACATCTCTCAGATGCCTTCCCACTCCGCTCCAGCAACCGTCCTCGCCCTTTGATTCCCTAAATACAATTCTGCAAACACAAGCCCAGTGATAAACATAACTAATCCCAGCAGCAACCCAGGTGTCATCCTTTCGTGTAGACGTTCTCTTTAAAATCAGCTTCGATAAGCATCCGCCTCCGAAAACTGGGACGCTCGCCGAGGTGCGAGCTGGAAATCTGTTTCCAGCTGGGCAGCTTCAAGGCTGATGTTGAAACTGGCCGCGAGGTAGGAGGCGTAGCGGTTGCGGTAGGCGGAAATTATTTGGGCCGTGGATTCGGAAAGAGGGTCGGATGAGGAGGAATATACTTATGCTGTTAGATTAAATGGACAAGAGCATTCCAAGTGAAGCATATATTACCTGGAGTGACTTGAAGGGCGACAGAAGGTTGGGCTTTAGGCGGATTAGAAGCAGCTGAGGCAGCGCTATAAGGAAATTGAGGCATATGAGTTTACGAAGTGGAGATAAGAGGGGGATGAAAGATAATCAGGTAGAATGGATAAAACAGAGAGGGAAATTTAAAACAAATAGGTTGGTGAAGGTTGTAAAAGGATGATGTACGCAGCCAACGAAAAGTCAATTTTCTTCGTACACAAGAGATAGATATAAATGCAACTCTGAGGGCAAGAGAGGGGTAGCACTTGTAAATACATAGCATGTGAGCGGTTAGGAATGATTACGATGTCATAGTCCTACGATGAAGAGTAAGTGAAGATCACAAGACGATCGACGAAAGTGCTGAATGCGCGATATATTCTCTGTGTGTGAGCGATAATCCCCAAAACCACGTAGTTGCTGCTTTGCTGGATTGGCTACTATCCTTACGTAGAGAGCACGTAATATGTTAAAATATTTAGCTGAGCTTTAGTTTTTGGCCTGGTATAGCATATATCGTGTTGCACGTCGAAATATGCTCATCCACTCGGCTTGTGGTGGCTGTGTTACCCCGCGATTGTGCTGAAATAGACTCATTGAAACAGGGTGGAGCTTATGGTTTTTCTCTCGCATGTAACTATAAAGGGAGGAAGCCATGATGTTTCCTATGAGGTACTAGAGGCTGGGACGGGGTCGTGAAATCACAATCAATTGGTACATGTATCAAGTAGGCCTATGTTGGACGGGTCAAGGGGAGAGACTAAAGGAAGTCTTGGATGCGCTAAATGCATATACGGAGAGACATTACAGGCGGGTGGAGGAATTGGTCGACGAAATTCACCTTGCGGAGTACTGTATACGCTGAGGGGGATATATAATGTAGCGTTTGCGGACAACGGAAACGATGGAATGGGGCAAGTTGCTGTTACGGTATGAGGTAAACACGAACTGCATAGAAAGAATCACGGCAACCCTCTTTAGGTTGCACAAGGAACACCACATTCAATCATCACACTACAGTCACCGTGATTGTAAGCCAGGAGTCTCAGCCACGTTGATGTCGTGGATGTTCCTGGATTCTGGTAGCTTATCGCTACTAGAAAATGATTATTTGGGTGTCAAGCACGAAGGATGGCGAAGCTAGAACCATTATTACTTAATGTAATCGTCACCGAAATGAGGCATATATTTTTCTCTCGTGTTACCGCGATATGAGGCATTTTGGCTTAGTCCCGCTAACATTCGACAGGAAAAGGACAAATCCGTGCAGCCCCCGTTTGCTACTAAGCAGTTCAAATTCGGTAGTCGCTGTCTAAGTGAGAGGTATCAACTGAGAGCTTACTTGGACTTATGCCGTCAGCAGTTTATTGGAGTTTTTTTTGTATGGATTAAGGTCATGGATGAATATGCCTCATATAACTGTTGTTCGTGATACTTTATCACTTTCGGAAGGACCAAGATAAGCAGTCGGAATAGGAGCACCACAGTAGACTACAGTAATCACAGGGTATTACAGATAAGAGTTGAATCAGTTATTTAACTAACTTTACGAGTATACCATAGGGATACAGAGTTATATAAGAACTGCAGTGCCCAATCTCTTCGGAAACATAGACTGCCGCCTCCTAAGACAATACTTCTTTGAACAGAATGACTTGAAAGTGACAGCCGTTAGTCAACAAGTTTGATCACTTAGATAGTCCTTAATCTATCTAAATTTCCGAGTTTTGACACGATTCAATCACCAAGCAATTATGGCGACGGGGCCCTTGGGGAATAGGCGAACAATCAACTTTCTAATCTCATCCATCGTTATAAGAGCAGTCGCCAAGCCAAGAGGTATCAACCAATGCTTGATTGGAACTGCGGCGGTGCCAAAAACATCTTGAATAGCCGGAGTCTCTGTGACGAAAATTGCAATACAGAACGCAACAAGCGCGCCACACGGGATCCAGAGATTGCGATGCGTTTTGCGGATAGGATCTGCCTGAGTTATCGAAAGGCGTTTGTTGCGGATGGATAAGAGATTGCCCCACTGCAAAATAACGAGGGTGACAAAGTAGACACATTGTCCCACATTATTGAATTGTGTGAGCTCGGCCTGGGTATAACCGTAGAAGCCTTCGGTATAACCCTCAAATAGGTTAAGGAGAGATGTCATGGGGATGCCGGCTTCTTGGTACATGTAGAGGAAGAACATGGCATGCGCCATTACTGTTTCCATAATGCCGATGAACAAGTATGATTGGGCATATATCTTCAAGTTGATAAGGTGGTCCCGCTTGTGGTTTCTTGGTGGCAGACTCAGGAGGTCAAATTCTTCTTGCTCCATAATCAAGGCCATCGACGAGAATACATCTGTGAAGACACAAATGATAATCATGAGGAAGGAACTGAGCGGCAGCGGAACACCAACGAAGACGTTGAGAAGAACGGGCCAGACCTCAGACCAAGAACCGGCGGGAAGAAGATAGGATATCATCTTTTGCAGGTTTTGGAAAACAAGACGACCAAGTCGGACGGCGTCAACTATGGAGTCGAACTTGTCCAGAAGGACCAAATCGGCAGCTTCAATTGCAACATCGCTTCCGGAGACCACAGCAACACCGACGTGTGCTGCACGAAGGGCAGGCGCGTCGTTGACACCATCGCCAGTCACAGCAACGACGTTCTCTCGATTTTTAAACTCGTTGACGATGCGAAGTTTTTGTTCGGGCGTGGTACGAGCAAAAACGATCTCTCTGTAGCCGCAGACAACTTCCCAGTCTTCCGCGGTTAACTTGGAAAGACTAGTCCCATCAAGAACCAAGCTTCCTTGAAATGCATCCAGAGGTAAATTGCCAACAGTCGCCTTACTTTTCCAAAATCTCTTTTTTTCCGGCTTGTCGTCAAGCTTCACCAAGTCCCCAGTAATTTTACTGTTCCTGATTTTGACAATGTCTTCGTACTGATGTGGTTCTACCTCCCCAGTGATGATACCGACCTGTCTAGCGACAGCGACGGCGGTGGTGCCAAAATCTCCTGTTACCATAAAAAATCTGATGCCGGCACGACGACAGCATTCGACAGTATGAGCGGTTTCTGGTCGTGGGGGATCCATGATGCCAAATACACCGATGATGGTGAGATCCTGGAGGCATTCGCGGGTGATTTCATCGCCGAAGTAATTGGAGCCAAGCACCTCCTTTGGAGTATATAATCGTTGGCATAAAATGATGACACGTTCCGCCTTTTGAGCCAGGCGTTCTTGTAATGCGGAGAAAAGCTCCTTCGATTTCTCATCTAGCGGTTCCACCTTGTTTGTGTCCACTGAAAAGTATGTAGAACACTTTGGTAGCAGAACATCGGGAGCACCTTTGACATACACCACATATTCCGGAATTTTGACTTCCGTGCTCTGATTGCCGTTGTTTGATGAATGCATTGTTAGCATCCATTTGTTTTTAGAGTTGAATGGAATCTGGAAGACCCGAGGGTTTGAATCGCGTAAAGTTTCCCCTGATTTCGCCGTCTCTGCAAACCGAAAAACAGCCGCATCAGTTGCGTTGCCATGTATCTCTCGTGCTGCTATAGGAAGGTTGATAGTAAGAGGGTCAAATACCGAATCGTTGCACAAGAGTGCTGCCTTATGATACTCGCTGAAGATTTCTGGTGCGTCGGGGCGGCGCATGATATCCAGTGTCTCCTCAACACTGTATTGCTTGTCGACAAAGCTAGTGGAAGAAACGACCATTTTATTCTCGGTCAGAGTTCCAGTCTTATCAGAACAGAGGACATTGACGCAGCCAAGAGTTTCTACAGTGGCAAGCCCCTTGGGAAGGATATTGGCAGCCTTCATTCGATTTGCAACCATCATGAGAGTCAAAGCCACTCCTATGGGCAGACCCTCTGGAATAAAAGCAACAATAGTTCCCATCACGTCGTTGAGCATTGCAACTACAGTCATGTAGCCAGGATGTTTAATGCGCACCCAACCCACCCAAGCCAACAGGATAAGAAGTGCTAGGCAGATGGTTAAGCACACAATAATCCTGATAAAGCGGGAGATCTCTTGTTGGATCAGAGTTGGCTTCGCTTTAATCGCGGAAGTGGCCTTTGCGATTCTGCCCATAACAGAGTTGCCGCCAGTAAGAACTACAACTCCAGTTCCATTGCCGTTGGTAACCAGCGTGCCCATGAGCGCGATATTCCGACTTTCCAAGAAACTATCATTCGTACAGTTGACTGCGCCTTCTATCTCATCTGGCTCTCCTGTCAAGACAGACCGATCAAAGCGAACATCTCCTGACGTGCCGAGAAGTCGTAAATCCGCGGGCACCTTGTTTCCGATTGATATCTGCACAATATCGCCAACCACAAGTTCTGTTGCTGGCATCTTTTTAAACTGACCGTCGCGGACCACCATGGCTTCAGCAGGGAGCAGGTCCAAAATCGAGTTCATAACGCGCCTGGTAGACCAGTCTTGGAAGGCCGAGAAGGATGCTTGAAGAAGAATGACAATAATGACCATGATTGCCATTGCCAAATTCGGAATCGATGGAGGGGAGCTCAAGGGCTGCCAGCAGAGGAAGAAGACAATAACACCAAACCACAGTACTGAACAGAACCCGCCGAAGATATACCAAAATATTTTGCGCCAGTACTGATCGCTGACTTTTGGTAACGTGTTCGTGCCGTCGCGTTCAAGACTCGCTGCTGCTGTTGTAGCGTCCAAGCCATGCTTTTCCGAGGTATTCAAGGTCTTTAAGACTTGGTCCGGTGCGAGGGAGTGGAAATTGAGACCCGCAAAGTAATCGAGTTCCTCGGATTTGAGCTTTTCCTTTTTGTCATCGTCATGCGAAATTTGTTTCGATTCCGAGAGGCCAATGGACAGTGTTCGGAATTCCAAAGGGATGCCAGTATTGGCGGCTGACATGCTTCGTCGGCGGATGCTGTCTCGAGACATCCTACGCTTTCGACGGCCGGGGCCAGTTGGCGTTGCTACATCATCAGAACGATCGTGGAATCTAATGCGTGCCTGCTTCTCATCGCTCTCCAGATCTTGATCCGCATCGGCGTCCTTTGGAGCATAGTAATCCGGGCCAGCCATTATGGGCGAAGAGGCAGAACCGTCCTGATTCTAGGAAATAAATGAGAGATGAGAGTTGGCGTGCTGTCTTTGTCTATCAAAAAGGGATGTAATTGTGCCGAGGCTTTTTATTATTCACCGCCACAGGGGAGAACACCTTAATAAGGTATTCTTAGAGTTTTGCTCTCTTTTTTTCCTCTCGAAATTACCATCCACAAATACTAATGGCCGGAGGATTTTCGATTTCTGTTACGTCTTCGCCATTTCGACATCGTGGTGTACGCTCCCGTGTGCTTTACCAAGCTTCGAGAACGCTGTGGTTGAGGGATCTAGACATTCCCCCACGACTTGGAAAGTGGCTCGCTTTCCGTACCGAGAAACTTGCCCCTGATAAAACTTGAAAAACCGGCTCTGATTGGTTCGTTTGGTGTGCCTGAAGCTATAAGCTTGGGAACTTTTAATGGCAACAATGAGGTATTTTCGCCCACGCTAATTTCTCTCTATGCGGGATGAGCGACATACTGCTGCAAATGGGTAGTTATCAGTCACCTCGGTTTAAGGATGATGGGGTTGACGCTCCATCAGCTGTACGGGGCACTTTCTGACGACTAAATGACTAAATGGAATAATGCCATTCTAGAATAATGCCGGCTTCTCTCCAAGTATACTCAATATTTTCGTTCTGATGGCAAAGAACTTCCTTTTAAATGGCTATCTATCATGGCCATTGCAAATAAGGACTCGTAGCTTTCCTTAGACTTCATATAAATAATAGGATCAAAGACATTACTTGTCCAACCCTTTGAACTTGCTGAAGAGTACCACGGATATCATCAAAGGCGATATCTATTTCTGAATGGGGGAAGAATTGTGCGATCCGCACAATTGCATTTCGGCGGAAAATCCATTCGTAGCGATCCGAATGAGTTCATCACGGATGCTGGAGATGGAGTCGCGGGCGACGGAACAGCACCCGGCTATGCACGACGATTGTCTTGGTCGAAGGTAATCCAATGATATCTCAAACTTAGCTCCAGTGCAAGGCGGAAGGATCGACACAGCATCATCTGCCATGTACACATATACCGTTACCCATTGCTAGTCAGGCTAAAGAAGCACCCGTTCATACATCGTTTATGTGAATCCAGAGTTCAGGCCCAACCCACAAACGTCTTCCATGGTCAGAACTGAGGTATTTAAGCCTCCTCCAGTCTGGATGCTGGAACTCTATTTTGTCAATTGGTATAAGGTAACAATTATATAAGACCAAGATGTGGATGTCGCAAGCTCCTTTGCCGTGGGGGTTACGGCGACTGACCTGCACATCCCTGAATTGGGGGGTTGGCGCGACATGTATCACGGCTTACCGTAAAGAAGTGCATCAAACTGCTCCATAGTGAAAGCTGCTACCACCCAACTGTGTGAGGAGAATGCCAAAGCTTTGTGGGGAAGTAAATGAAATGAACGGGAGTTATGGATGCGCGACCCGAGTGCTCGTGTTTATGGCTACGTGCACATGGCATAATTTCCAATTTTAGGTCGCTCGCTCCTGAGAGTAATGAGCGACTTGAGGCATTTTGGCCTACTCCAATCTGATTTCGTCGCCGAGCGATGAATCCTCACATTGCTTTTGACTGATGTGACTTCAAAATATGCGGGGAACGTGAATACTCCCAGCAAGCCTTGATATGCTCGAATATAATACGTTGGTAGTGCCTATGTTGCCGTAGAAGGTAGATTAATGCTATTTTACACATCTATGAGCGCTACACGCCCCTATGACAGAATGCGAAGCATTGTAGTCCGAGCCCATTGTGAGCTCTAAGTAAGGGTGGACCTGACGCTGCACAATATGCCAGTGGCGAGTAAGTCTTGCCAATCTCATAGTCTAGTCAAACATGTGGTTTTGACTTAATTCTAGCAACCAATACGCAAGGAACCGATACGCAAGGTAGTACCACTGAAAACAAGAGCAAAGTGGGTATCTCGATAGCCATTGTCGGAGCAATGGTTGTAATTATTATAGTCGTTGTTAGGTACATGAATCGAGTACAACCTGTTGTCACCGCCCCTGCTTCTGTATCAAACCATCGAAGGCGCGAAGAAGAGAGCATTCAAAAAGAAATTCGAACGTCCCTCCTAGACTCATTACCAGTCATGAGATATAATACGGGGCTTCTACCAAAACAGCAAAGACCTGGCCATGCGAATGAGTCTGCCTGGAATACCTATTCGCCGCGAAGACAGCTCCAACCAGCGATAAAAGGAGAGGAGCCGCGGACTATACATACTGAAGCAGCAGTAATGGGTAGCACGAACGAGTGCAAATCAGAAGGCAGCGCGTTGCAGGTCGGAGGTCAATCTGGGTCATCCGTTGATCCTGCCACCTGCTCTGTTTGCATAGAGAGTTTCGCTGAGAACGAAAACGTTCGCATACTGCCTTGCAGTCACATCTATCACCAACGCTGTATCGATCCGTGGCTCTTAAATAAGAGTGGCACATGCCCGTTATGGTAAGTCATCTCCCGTTAGCAAAGTACTCAGGAGTGCCGGGAACAGTGACAATCTGGCTAACTCAACGTTTACAGTAGAAAACCGTTACAAGAAGCCCTCTCATCTCCAGGCTTTGTCCCAGCGCTTCCTAGACCAGCTCGACTTCTTCGTTAGGGCGTAAGCTGAGCCTGACTCATTATAATCCAATCATGATCAGAAGAGGAGTTCAAGGGATCGAGACCTGTATCGAAGAGTGAGAGCGGTTATACATTGGTTCGATTCGAATATCTGCTCCTGGTGGTTTCAACTCTCCGTGTGACCCTACGTAATCACACACTATGGCGACCAAAACAAAAATGAACAAAATGCTGGACCAGGAGATTTTATCAGCTGGAATCACGCGCCTAGACAATATTACATGACCTCAGGTCAGATTGAATTCGAACCTGACATATCATCTCCACTGGTATATACCTACACGAAAACCTCCCGGCATCTAGATTTCCTTCACAAAGCCCATTTCAACCAAGCTATCAGTCGGGATATTCACATCCGCCATCTTTGTCCTACTATTCTCCCTCAACCACAAGAACATCATCAAAAGCACCCTCCTGAAAATATTTGTCCCGTGTCTAATCTTCATCTCTTCCTTGCCCATCACATACAAAAGCTGTGACTCTGAAGCGCTACTTATAGCATCGAGCTCCACCTGAACAGCTGGAGGGTACTCTGTAAGTGATGTATTCGACGAGTTGCCGCGGGTTATGAATGAAGTTAGTTGCCCAACAAGAAGCCGCCCAAGATCAGGAGAGACGATTGAATCCATATAGCCATGTCGTACAGTGATGCGATAGCAGCCTGGGATCAAAGTACGCTGGATGACGAACCTCTCGGATTCCGGGATTGAGGGCATGGATAGAGGGCGCATATGAAAGAAGATAATTATCTCTGGCCGCGCACTGAATTTCCTCACAAATTGTGCGAATACGATGGGGACCATATCGCCGGTTTTATCGAAGAAGATGCCTATACCTGGGGTTTTCGAGACAATACTACCACCATAAGCTGCGGTGAGTTTGACATCGCCGTTGTCAGTCGAAGATAGTAGGTGCGAAGGCTGGAAACGATCTTCCCTTTCTGCGCTCCATTGCTGCTCTTTCCCAAAACGCCACAGGACAAATACGAATGAAAGAATAGATGCAAGCAAGATGGTAAACCAGGCCCCGCCAGGGACTTTCATGAGTGCTGCCGAGAGATACGCGCCATCTAGGGCGCCGAAGACGAGGAAGAAGGCGATGACAATGAGGATGTTGAAGCGCCACACAAGTATTGCAACGAGAGAGACCAGACAGGTTGTGATAAACGTCACAAAGATAACACAAACACCGTAGGCGTTTCCAATTCTTGTGGTCTTTACATGGATCAGCACAGTCTTAATACGTGACGTGATCGGCGTGGTTCGCTTTTCAGACTTACATTACTGTACACAGCAGTGACAATGACACAGCCAATCATTAGTAACCAGTTCGCCAATGGTATATAAATCTGACCATGGAATAGCTTGGATGTATGCACAGTCTTGATATGAGGGAAGTATGACATCTTCATAATCTGGGAGAGGAGCTGGAAGGCGCCTGTAATCATCGCCTGCGAGGCGACGATTGTAGCCATAACTGCTATCACGAGACTGAAGTAGAAGGTTCCTGGAATCACTGTATAGAAGAATGGGTTTGTGAATGCCGTCTCCGTAGCATCCTGCGCGATGTATGCTGCTTGACCGATATCTGCGGAAAAATTATAGTTAGTAGTCATAATTGATCCAAGGACAGGGATCGAAGAATAGAAATTAAAGACATACAGGCCAACAGTAGACATGGAAATGCAAGACACAGCCAGGAAAGCTGGATTGCCCGTTTGGTAAAGGCGCCTAGATCGGCGAAGAGGGCTTCAACTCCAGTAAAGGCAAGTAACAAGCCGCTCAGCGTCCGCCATCCATCTGTCCCATTACGAACCAAGAATGAACCGGCAAAGAATGGGCTGAAGGCTTTGAGAACTGAGTGGTCGAACTTTGCTAGGTTGTATATACCGCAGCAAGCATTAAAGAGCAACCATATCATGACGATTGGTGCAAATGAGGTTGCAATTTTGGAGGTTCCAAACGGTTGCACAGCAAAAAGAACGACGATGATAGCACACGATACTCCAACGATAGTAGCAGATGAAATGTTTGGTTGTGCAACCCTGAGGCCTTGAATGGCTCCCAGGATAGACTGAGCGGGAGTGAGGACACCGTCACTTGGAGACCGTCAGCTTCTCACCCTGCCGGAAATTCCTTAGAAGTGTGAACTTACGACATGACCATAGCAACTCCCAAGACCCCGAGAATCTTGAGGATAACTCTGGCGACCCGGGAGTTCTCAATCATAGTCCGAATGCCCTTATTTGCAACCTTCATATCCCCTGTATTATACCGTTCCAGGTTCAGAGAACCTGGAGTGTTTGGGTCTCGCTGGGCGATGTGGGCGTAGCGTGCTAAGAGACTGTATAGCGCAAAGGTCCCTCCCTCTCCGTCATCATCAGCTGACAGAACTATAAACATATACTTTATTGTAACCATAATAGTCAATGTCCAGATGATGATAGATAGGGCTCCAACAAGGTCATCGTAGGCTGGTTGACTCGAGAAGGTAGACGAGTAAACATAGAGAGGACTGCAGACAAAATCAGGATTTAAGAAGCATACGAGTCTTCGGGGGAATAAATACATACCTAGTTCCAATATCGCCGTATATAACTCCAGTTGATTGGAGTGCAAGCCATATGAGCATTCGTCCTTTATATGTCTGTGAGCACCGTGATTAGTATCCAAGAAGCTTGCGACAACTTCAAGTAGTCTCATACCTGCTTCTTCTTTCGATTCAAATCTTCATCAGCGATTCGCGCAGCTTCCTCGTCAAGGGAATAACCGTCGGCCTTTTCTGATAGAGAGGGGTCTTCATGTTCGGCCACATCTCCAGATTTCTGGGCGAGATTGACGTCCTCCGCAGATTGACTGCCTGGAGTAGCGCTGATGTCAACCATGCCAAGCTGCTACTTCTGAGAGCGGTTACAAAAGGTGATGAATTCTGAGGACAAATGCGCAATATCATGCAATTGTGATTTGCGAACGGCCAGCCTTATGTCTCACTCGTATCTTGGTATCGATGGGGACGTGGACACACAAGGATGTGTTGGAATTAAGTATTAAGAATGCAGAGATTTATCACGATTTGGTTTGCACAGTATTTGAATACCTGCATATCATTCTAAAGCAAGGGATATACAGTCATATTATCTTTGCTTCTATTTGAGCAATCTCAGAACTTGTGAGTGCTCTCACCACCCGCTGGGGTAGAACTGGGAAAGGAGAACAAAAACAAGGGCGATATCTAATCTCCACATCTGAGACATCCCAATTCACATAATAGAATCCCATGACAAAGGACCGGCTCCTTAGCCACCTTATCGTCAAGACCAGATTCGAGGAGGCCAAATTGCCTCACTGTTAGACTACGCGGTATCATTCAAGCCGTGCTGCATGGAGAAAGCATGGCTCGAGTTAGCTTGCCACATGCCGAAGGCTGTGCACCCACCCGTAACTGAATTTGCAGAGTGCATATTGCTACAAAGCTACTGAGGTGCTACAAGGATGTCATACTCTGGTATTATGCTCGCGATAGGGATTAAAAGCGTCGTCTAATGTTTAACGGATGTGGGGGGTGGTGTGGGTGAGACTGCTTAAATTCTGTTTGGTGCAGGCCAAAATGCCTCAGAACGCTAGAGTCGACTTTCCTATAGCGGATTACCTAGAAAACGCAAATTTCCATAGAGTGGTAGGATTCCTCCAGATACTCATCGTGAGTAAGAATATATAAGTGGGACAGCTCCAAATGCTGTCAACTTTCGACAGATCCTCAAACAACCGAAATAAAAGTTAACCGTCGCTGGAAAGTACGCTTCGGAATCCTTACTTCGTCAATATTCGAACCGAGGTCAGAATAGGCGATACAAACTAGTAGCAGGTACAGTCTATGTATAGATGTGATTATGTGGGGTGGCAGGGCAAGATGCTCTCGGAATGCTTAGTCATGACGTCTGTTCCCCTAAAATCCCCCATACAAGATTCCAGAATTTCAGCATGGACCACACGAGCACACGTTCTGGGTTAGGCTCTCCGTAGAGTGGCCGCCATCTACCCTAGCATATCTGCAGGGTATTCTACTGTGAGATCATTGTTGCAACAAATCTCTCACTGTAGCTCCCTGTGGAGTTGTCAGCCAAACATGGCTAGCTTTAAACTTATTCAAATTTATTCCATAATGGCTCAAGAAGCTTAATTCTTGGTAGCACAATAACTGAATTTTACAACATCCCCCGCGTCGTGAGGCCCTCGCCCGTCTCCCTCCGCCGTGTGTTCCAGTATAACTCGGCGTCTACAAACTTGCCTTCGTGGGAATGGAGTCTACGTTCGACGATAGTGACGCGCTTCTGGAACACGCTCCGGGCGAGCATTTCACTCCAGATCCGCACGCTGACCTGCCAGTGTATATAACGATCCACCGGTGCGTCCTCGAAGGGCAATCATAACAACTTCACGGATTGTTTTTGGCTGACCGCTTGTAGGATACGCAAGCTTATCATTTCTAGTATAGGTCAGTGTTCTTGCGGCATCTTCGACGGGAAAGAGGCGGAAATCTAAAGATTTTGGCCAGATGATCCGTATTCCCTGGAGCAGCTCAAGGAGCCACGGATGAATATACTCATCGTGAGGGCCCTCGTGGATCGACTCTACAACCCCAGCGACGTGTCTGTTGGTAGGTACACATCCTGTTTCTGGATCTCAGATGCTTTTAGTCCTGTGGATTGATACACACCCATCTCTGCACTACGCTGCTTCTATCCTCATTGACCAAGAGTGGAATTAACCTTGAGCCCAAGTGTACTGCCTCCTCGTCAACCGGATGCAATTTCTTCGCGAACAGTCATATCAAGGCCACCTCCAGACAGTCAACATCACTCGCGCTACTCTCTGTGAGCTCGGTACGCAGATTTCTGGAGCTTTGCTTCATTCCCTCCTACATGCTGACTCTGTGAACTCAAGTCGCAACCCGAGTTCTCCGACGTTTCGACGATGACCATCCTGGTCGTGAGGGTCTGTTGTTACTAGCCAACATCCTCGTGGCTGGGTTCGAGCCTTTTCAAAACGCCCCTATTGAGATCCTGCGGGAGAATCCCAGCGCCTTGCAATGGCCAGTTCAGAGGAGAGGGGGCTATGAAAGGAAGCTACCGGCCTTGGAGGTGGCCATAATCTCTGAAAGTAAAACCTTCCTCAGCTCTTCCGCCTGCCAGAAGGTGGTAGATGCAATCTATCGAGGACAGGTTATTTATACGCCGCTATCATTTGTCGATATCTTACCTGATCATTACAAGCACAACCCAATTTCTCTCTACAGTCCTCGAAAAGCACCTCTTCTCAATCAGTACCGGCTGATCGTCCCACGGCTTCGCGGCATGATTGAAGTCTGCCAGTTTGCAATTCTATTAGCCCTTTACGTCCTCACTATGGTCAGCCGCGAAGGGCTTAAAATTACGATCTATGAAGTCATTTTCTGTGCTTATGCTACTGGCTGGATCCTAGAGGAGTTTGCTGCAATCATAGAGCACGGGTGGAAGGTTCATACGCAGAACCTCTGGTCATTCTTGGATATTACATTCTTCTTCATCTATGGTACTTATTTCACGACACGGATGTATGCATTGTCGAGCGGCCAGACCTATCTAGGAGAAACCGCACTCAACGTACTGGCTATAGCGGCTCCAGTCCTCCTACCCCGTCTTGCGTTCAACTTGATGCCAGACAACATGCTTTTTATCTCGCTCCGAGCCATGATGAGAGATTTCACGGTCCTAACACTACTAGCAATCTGGTGTTTTGCCGGCTTCTTCCTTTCCATGAAGTGGCTCCTCGACCTCAGCAACCATGATGGCAGCCGCGACGGACCCGACCCGGCCACCATCTCTAAATGGATGCTTTGGATCTGGTTTGGGCTTGATGGGACCGGAATCGAGCGCTCCGTGGACTTCCACCTTGTCCTCGGGCCGTCGCTCATGATCGCGTTCGCGTTTCTGGGCAATACGCTGTTTCTGACCATTCTTGTTTCGATGCTCACTAATACATTCTCCAAGATTGTTGCAAACGCGACCGCCGAGATCCATTTCCGGCGCGCAGTTCTCACGTTTGAGGGCGTGAAAAGCGATTCTATATTCGCCTATCGCCCGCCTTTTAACGTTGTAGCACTGCTGATCCTCCTTCCATTGAAGCTCCTCCTCTCTCCGCGATGGTTCCACAGTGTAAATGTTGCAATGATTCGCATCCATAACGCTCCTATCCTTTTGCTCATTGGCTTCTACGAGCGGCACCAACTTTGGCGGGCACCCTACGGCCAACCTCGTGGCCCGTCAAAACGCAGCAAGCTTTTCCCCTGGACTTTCTCTGGATTTTCTCCTCATGGAGACATACAGGCGGTCTTTGAGACGGACCCCCCTGAAGCGATCTTGGGCAAGACGGTAGAGGTCGACTTGTTGACGGTGAGTCTAGAACCTGTGTCGCAATCACAGTCAATGGCAAGTGGCAGTTGAGTCGCCCCCATCTCGCGACTGGCATAAGTACTGTACATCCTGTACATGGGACTATCTTTCCACCCCAATAGACTACGTTTCTAAGATACCATGATTGGTTCCTGGAGACCTGCTTTGCGCCAATGGAACTGTAACCCGACACTATTAAGTATAATCTCATTGATGGCTCAAACCGCGGTTCCTCGTCCTATGGCTACTATTTCTCACTCTGGAATGTAGCAATCAGCGTCATTCCTATTATAGGTATGTGCTTGCCACCCGCAGTACCATCAGGATATCGATTGACAAAGAGTATCATTTGCTGATAAACACAGAAGGATGCCATGGAGCAATCACTACCAATTCCCAGACTGCACCACAAACACCCACAACACCAAGGAACTGCGTTATCAAATTATCATAGAAATCACCTTGGCTACAGCTCGACCAGTCTTACCCTCCACCTTCCCGCCCATCCTTATCCATGCTTCACACTCCCTATATCGGCTAAGGGGCTTCCATTGCACAACTGTCGAGATACTGTCTTCTGTAGGAGCTGTGTTCAACATTTGTTCTAATTGCGGCTTTCGAGAACTCCTCATTTAACCGCGGTCGAATGTTGGTCTGCCAAGATTCGGCTGATATGCGCCTTAACGCGACAGCCGAGCTCGCCTGGGAGGCTCTGGAAGGAAGGTTGGAGATAAGAGGACATCTTGTAAGGGTTTTCTACTACAGCATTTGAAATAATCAGATCATCACTGTTCAACGCGCTCTTGAGGACTTCGTGATACGGGGGAGGGCTAACCATAATGGACACGTGGTACAGAAATCCAAGACCCATGGATCGATACAATGTGAGTGCTTCCGGTCTCTTCAATTTCTCTATTCTACCGCCAAAACTCCGTCCATCGCTAACTGTCTAAACTCTAGACCACCAGTCTTGGCAATGCATACGGTGTCTGTGTCGTGATGGTCACTTTCATAACAACATGCATGGTGTCCCTTGTCGCTCTTATTATCTGGCGTCTTCACATCGTTATCGTCCTTTGCTCTTCCTTGTATTTGGTACCCTCGACGCACTTTACCTCTCCTCGGTCTTGACCAAAGTTTCCCAGGGCGCCTGGTTCACGCTTATGCTAGCATTTATCTTGTCCAGCATCTTCATACTATGGAGGTTCGGTAAGGAGCAGCAATGGAAGGCGGGGAGAACGGATATATTCCAGCCGAGCCAGTTGATGACAAAGAATGCGGATGGCACAGTCAGGCTCACGGAAGGGTTTGGAGGCGCTAATATTACCAATATAAGTGGTGAGCCTTAGCCATCTCTTTCCTAGTACTCCACAGCCAGACAACTAATGAACCCCATCTCTTGCAGTCATCGAAATCTTTTTTGACAAGGTTGGCGACCTGGTCCCCTTGGTCTACGCGAACTTCGTCCGCAAATTCGAAGCGTCACCCTCTGTTGCCATCTTCTTCCACATGCGGCTTCTACCCACTCCCTCGATACCGGAATCTCAGCGCTACATTATAAGCCGTACTTCGATTCCGTCTCGCTACCGCGTCACAGCGCTCTGCGGCTACATGGACGATGTAATCACAGCCGACCTCGCGAAGCTCCTCGTGGATCAAATCACGCTATTCATCACATCTGACCTGGCCGGGGCTAACGGTTCAGGCTCTCTCAACCATTCTAAAGACATCGGCGACGCTAATAGGGACAGAGATATTAGGGCAGAGCTCGCGGCCCTACAACATGCCGAATCTTAGCAAACAGTCTACATTGTTGGTAAGGAGCAGATGCGGATCGGACATGGTACAAGTATACACCGCAGAATTTTACTAGGAGTGCTCTTGTGGATCTGAGAGAATGCTAGGGGCAAGATTGTGGGGCTGAATATCACAATGGAGCAGCTTGTGGAGGTGGGATTTGTGAAGGATATTTGATGATATTTGATGGGCTGTTGATCTGAATTGTAGTGGGAGAGAGTAGATTAATATGTTATCTTCAGCTTGAAGATAGGATCTCCGGGGCAGTGAGGCACCAGGATGGAATAATTTTATCCCATGTCAATTGATACCCTCTAGAATGAATTTTTGATCTGCAACTGCACATTATTATGTCAAAACGACCGGTTCTACCGCATGAAAACCTCGTTGTGGTCCAGCCAAGACCAGAAGAACTTGGTAGCAACATGTCCATCACCGTAAAAGATATCTTATACCAATTGCGCAATATTCACCCCGGATTAACGTATTTCACATGCGAGTCGCCATCCCGGGCGAGTCGCCACCAAAACACCAAAACGCGTCAACTTAACTATAGTCAACAATGCCACGACCAACACAAGCCCAATCCTCTAATCAAGAGGGCAGGATACTATTAGCTATTCAAGCAATTAAACAAGGCAATTGTCAAACTGTTCAAGCAGCTGCAGTATCGTACGATGTGCCTCGTACAACCTTACGTGACCGGATTCGTGGTATAACTTCTCGACGCGACTCTACTCCTAACTCACGTAAGTTGACTCCGTACGAAGAGTCAGCTCTTGTTTAATATATTCTCAACCTAGATTCGCGTGGATTTCCGCCCCGACCGCAAGCTGTGCAAGAAATGGCTGACCTTCTACTCTCTAAACGAGGCGAGAGCCCTGTTAGGAAGAACTGGACTACTACCTTTATTAAGCGTCGTGCGGAAATTAAAGCAAAGTTTAGTTAGAAGTATGATTATAAACGAGCAAAATGTGAAGATCTTAAGATAATTCAAGAGTAGTTTTCTCTCGTACAGAACGTGGTTACAAAATATAGCATCTTAGAGTAGGATATCTACAACTTTAATGAAGCAGGGTTTATAATGGGAGTTATTGCTACTGCAAAGGTAGTCACAAGCTCAGAAGCAAAGAGCCGTCTAAAGACTATACAGCTAGGAAATAGGGAATGGGTGTTAATTATCTAAGGTGTCAATTCGTACAGATAGGCACTCCTGCCGTTCATTATTTTCAAGGCGTAGAATCACCTCTCTACTTAGTACGAGGACTTAGGATTGCTAGACGATTAGGTGATTACGCTAAGTGAGAATGGGTGGACTTTAAATTTAATTAGGTACAAGTGGATTCAACACTTTAATCAACATACAAACAGTCGTTCGATTGGAACCTATCGCCTTCTTATTCTTAATGGACACAAGAGCTACCTCTTAGCTTAATTTCAACACTACTATACAGAATAGAAGATAATCACTCTCTATATGCCACTACACTTGTCATATATACTTCAGCCACTTAACGTAAGCTACTTTACTCTACTAAAGCTTTCGTACAGACGTTAGATTAAAACCTTCGTATAGAATAGGCTAAACTATATCACGAAGCTTAAGTTTCTCTCTGCATTTAAAGAAGCATTCAAAGCTGCATTTATAGAGTAGAACATTAAGAGCGGATTCTAAGCTATAGGGCTAGTTCCGTACAAGCTGTAGAATGTTCTCTCTTACTTAAATCTACACTTGAGAACTCTAACCCCTCTAATACTTAAGCGTAACAATTAGACTTCAAAGACCCCTTAAACTATAAGGGAGCTTGATTTTCAAACAGAGCATATTAAGAACCGCGTCGTACGACATTAGAATAGCTCTCCTACCTTAATTAATGATGCTATTAGCTGCCTTGTTAAAGGGGCGCAAGTTATGATGCATTCTGCTGTTCTACTAAAGGCAGAAGTTAAAGCTCTACAAGCAGCAAATGAACAGAAAAAGAGGAGGGAAAGGAAGCGCAAGAGGCGTATAATGCAAGGGGGTAGTCTCTCCGTACGAGAGGGAGAGGACATCCTTCAGAGTGCTGAGGTTGATGCTCAGGTCCGTACGGAGGTGGCAAGTGAGGGTACTCGGCAGGTGGGCTCGAAGGGCCGGCAGAAGCGTTGTGGCTTATGTGGTGTTATGGGCCATAATTCCCGTACGTGCCAGAGGCACGAGGATTCAATTACGATCGAATAACGGTCTTTATGTAGGGTGGCGGTGTAGTAGTCGTAGTAATAGTCAATTTTTTTGTGTTTTGGTGGCGACTCGCCCGGGATGGCGACTCGCATGTGAAATACGTTAGCCTATAGTTAACAACATTTGCAAAGTATGCATCGCTGTAAAGCCACCGAGGCGGGTGCTACAGGGCTACCGCCGCTGTGACATTATGCTCGTGCATGAGTGGATTAGACGGTTGTGAGGCGACAGGGATGAAAAGCGTGGTCGGCTTAAATTATGTTTGGTGTAGGCGAAAATGCCTCAAAAACACACCGGGGTCTTCTTTTTCATATCGCGGATATCATGTCTAACCTAAATTTCCATAGAATAGTAGAATTCCTCCAGCAGACGTTCGCTGATCTTCTGGAGCGTTGGCCGCTCGGGCGAGAAAGCTGAAGCCTTGTTGATGATCGATAATTTTCCGTCACTGTTGGCACTCAGAATCGAAGACTTAGCAAGCGTTTGCAAGCTGATCTTCGAGTTGAAGGGGTCACACAAAAAGCATCTTCCAGGATGATCGTGATGCCGCTGCAGCAACCCGATGAGACAGCTGTGGGCGCCTATCACTGACAGAATGGCATGTGTAGCTGAAAAAAAACCTGACCTCATGACGCCCTGGAAAGGTTGAAGCGAGTGCTTGATTGTAGCTGTGATTGGACGGCCTTAGCTATCTTTGGCGAGTGGTGTTTCCGACAAGACATTATCCGAATCACGACCTCTGAAGATTGGGTTCAAAACGGCCCTAGTCCTCTGCCCAAAAACCTTCACAACATCAAAGAGCCAACATTTCTCTGCTGATATCTGGCGTTTTGCACTGCGACCGGGAAAGATGCGAGCCTGAGTTGATGTTGAGAGTTTGTTCATGGTCTAGTGTAGTCAACTGACAGGTCAATAGTCATTAGCATTAAGTCTCATCGACATGTCTGCCCTCGCTATTACAGACTTTAACATTGTGTGCTGGGTACTTGGTGGTTTCATCACGCTCTTTGGACTGGTATCATATCTTTTCAAAGAGAAATTCTATCTCTCCGAGGCCTGTAGGTGTCAACAGGGTTAACAAGGCTCGCCAGGACTAACTCTTTATAGTGATTTCGTTGCTAGCCGGAGTTGCGTTCTCCCCATATGCTATGAACTTTATAGACCCGATGAACTATGCTGGAGGTTCTTTGGCCAACCTCAATTCCATCACTCTAAACTTCAGTCGCCTTGTCCTTGGTGTACAGTTAGTCGTCGCTGGTGTCCAATTGCCCAGTCAATACCTGAAAAGTGAATGGAAGTCGCTATTGGTACTACTTGGCCCAATAATGACCTGCATGTGGCTCTTCAGCAGCATGCTTATTTGGGCAATGGTTCCAAATCTTTCATTCTTGCATGCCCTAGTTGTGGGCGCGTGTATCACGCCGACAGATCCTATCCTTAGTAATGGCATAGTTAAGGGTAAATTTGCGGACAAGAACGTGCCTAAAGGGCTTCAAAGGATCATCATCGCGGAGTCTGGAGCAAATGATGGCCTTGGATATCCCTTTTTGTTTTTGGCTCTCTACATCATCAAATATACGGACGACGGGGTTCTTGGGCAGACCAAAGGGACTCAAGAGGCTATGCGTCTTTGGCTTGGAGGGACGTGGGGGTATGTGATCTTGCTAAGCATAGCATATGGTGCGACCGTAGGCTGGATCGCAAGAAAACTTCTCCAGTGGACCGAAGGGAAGAATTACGTTGACCGGGAAAGTTTTCTAGTCTTTGCCATCGCATTAGCTCTCTTTATCGTGGGCAGTTGCGGCTTGATCGGTAGTGACGACGTACTAGCCTGCTTCATTGCTGGTAATGTGTTTACGTGGGATGACTGGTTCCGCTTGAAGACTCTCGACGATTCTCTGCAGCCTACGGTTGATATGTTGCTCAATCTTTCCATCTTCATGTGGTTTGGTGCCATCTGCCCGTGGCCAAAATTCCTATACAACGACATCATTCCTATACACCGCCTTATTTTCCTCGGCATCCTCACCCTACTGCTGCGCCGCCTACCGATAGTATTTGCTTTGCGCAAATTCATCCATCAAATTGAGGACGAGCGTCAAGCAATTTTCGTCGGATTCTTTGGTCCAATTGGTGTCAGCGCCATATTTTACCTATATATCGGTCTGGACTTCCTAAATGGTGTAACAGACCAGAACGGCCTGCAACGCGCCGATGCTGCGGTCCTTGCGGAGGTCATGACTGTAATTGTCTGGTTCCTTACAGTCTGTAGCATCGTAAGAATCCATCCACTGGGCCGACAGATATCATGAGATGCTAACAACTATAGATTGTCCATGGCCTCAGCATCCCCCTTGGCAAGGTAGGCTTCCATCTTCCCCAGACTTTGTCACAAGCATTCGATTCCACCAGCAATTCCGAGTCCCGGCCTTTTCTTGTACGGGAAAGAATAGAGCCAGAGGTGGGTGGCCGCCGCGAATGGTGCCAGGAATCCGTCCAATCGACTCCCACGAAACAGTCTGCCCCGGCCTCCGCCTCGACCCATCCAATTTACCGTATTGGAGGATCTGTTATTCTGGACAAGAGCCCTGAATTTAAAGTCTTGAATGAATCTCCTGGTCCTGCGACATCGGCTGCTACGTCGTATGGGACAATTTGCCCCTCGAATGGACGGTAAATGAGATATGAAGCTGGAATCTATGCCTCTGAAGAAGATATGGGAGTCTTGTCCATTTTTCGAGTTCCTTTCTCGGACAGGCTTTACCTTTATCTTCAGCGGCAGCTATGTTGATCGCGCCTCGCAACAAGTCCAAAACGTCTTGGGCGGGGTTTCGGCATTGCTGAGCTCAAGAATGCGTTGTGCCTCACGTGAGATCCCTGATCGCTGGGGGAAGGACGAGGGGCACCGTGGGATACGGTGGCATTTTGGCCCTAGAATGGCAGCTTTTCCCTGCGTTATCGTCAGGCTCACCAATTGGTGCTTGGCATGTGACCCGGGTGCCTCAGAACGCCGACGCACCGGGTTTTGGGCCCAAACCCTTCTGCTACTCAGGACGTTTGGGTAGGTCCTTCGAATAACATAAATAATACGTACGCTCCATAGATAGTGTAGTAATTCAATTGATTGATATATTCTATATACTGTAGTTGTGAGGCCTCCTGACTCCGTCTGCCGAAGAGATACATTTGGCTGTGGATCTCCGTACTCCAGAATTACCTCCAACAATGGTTCATCTGACGTATGGTCAGGTGAGTTATATAAATGATGACGTCCTACTTTCGCCACGATAAGTATAATTGGCCTAGATTGTACAGAAAAGTATGCTGATGATATTTACGACGGTTTTGTGGTCGCATGCGGCAATATCAGAATCAAGTGACTACTGTGCCATACCAAACCCGCCCAACTCAGTCCTATTCACATATCCCCCACGCCATTCCTTTTGCGTAACGCGTAACGGACCTTATCGCTACCAGAAAATGATTATTTGGCTGTCAAATACGAAGGAGGGCGTAGATAGAAGCATTATTACTTAATGTGATCGTCATCGAAGTGAGGCATATATTTTTCTCATGGTCCCGCTAACATGCGACAGGACAAGGACAAACCCACACAGCCCCCTTTTGCTACTGAGCCGTTTTGACTTTACTAGTCGCTCTCTGAGTGAGAGATACTAGCTGAAAGCTTACTTAAGACTTACGCGGTCGGCAGTCTATTAGAGTTTTGTTGCATGAACTAAAGTCCATCGCTTCACCGCCAATCCCTCTCGTTCGCATCGCCGCCTTTTCTGTGTTGCCCCTATTGCTGCTGCAGTTACTCCATTCGCTTCAAAGAGATATCTTCTTTCTCATATTTTTCAGCCATGCCTTCGAGCGACCAAAAACAATCGAGTTCGGATGACCTAGAAGCTGCCGATCAGGACATCCCAAAGCGCATCACTTTTGGCCCGGAGGGACCACGCGAACGGTCAAGGTTTGGAAATGGAAGTCGCCGCCGCTCTGCTAGTCGCGACTCTATCTCAAGCGTCCGCAGCCGCGCTCGAGCAGTTCAAGGCATCCCGATTGAATTCCGAACACTGTCTTTCCAGATTTCCGACTCTCAGGCAATCCAAGAGGCCAAGCCGAGCAAGAAATTCTTAGAGGAGAGAAAGAGAAAAAAGAAAGTTGAGGAGGTAGAGGAGAAGGACTACTTCGAACACTTGGACTACCACAAACGCAACGGCAACGATGTGTGCGATGGCCTTAGCGTTCATCCCGACGAAGGTCTCAGTGCTTCTGAGGCATTAACTCGACTCTCACAAAATGGAAAGAACGCCTTCCCACATCTCCGCGAGAATTACGCCAAAAAGATAGCCATCTATGTCTTCGGCGGCTTTTGTTCGGTGCTGTGGGTTGGCGTCATCGTCTTCTTCATCTGTTGGCGGCCCTTGGGAAATCCAAACCCAGCTGCTTACAACCTCGGGTTGGCTATCCTCATCATGATTGTTATCTTCCTCCAAGCTTCCTTCTCCGCCTTCCAGGATTGGTCTACAGCGAAAACAATGAAATCTATTCTGAACCTCCTCCCTGCAGAAACTATGGTCATCCGCGATGGACAGCCTCTGAAGGTTAGCTCTTCAGATGTTGTGGTCGGAGATATCATCAAGATCAGCATCGGAAACAAAGTCCCCGCCGATATGCGTCTCCTAAGCACGTCTGGGGATGTGCGTTTTGATCGCTCGATGTTGACGGGCGAGTCCGACGAAGTCGAAGGAGCTACCGATATGACCGACATGAACTTCCTCGAATCTCGAAACGTGGCATTGATGGGTACAATGGTCACCAATGGTAGTGCGACTGGTATTGTTGTTTTGACTGGAGGCAGCGCAGTCATGGGACGAATTGCGAAAGCCACAAGCGCCGTCAAAGACGAACCTACCCTTATCCAACGCGAGATCAACCGCTTCGTCCTGGTTATTGTTGGCTGTACTGTTGTACTCGCCAGCGCTATAATTTTCACCTGGGTTGGTTGGCTACGTGTGGATCATCCCGCCTATATGAGTCTCATCAGCATGCTTAACAACGCCATGGGCTGTGTCGTTGCATTTATCCCAGAAGGCATGCCAGTCGGTGTCGCGCTCACCATGATGATTATTGCTCGGAGGATGAAAAGCAGCGATATTCTCCCCAAGGGCCTGTCTACCGTTGAGACACTCGGCTGCGTTAATGTCATGTGCTCTGATAAAACAGGAACGTTGACTGAAAATAAAATGGTTGTGACAGCTGTGGGTTTTATAGATGGAATTATGACGACCGATGAGGTCTTTTCTGCGATTTCGGAAGGAAACTCTGCCCCGCTGAGTGAACTCCATCGTGCTTCGGTACTCTGCAACGACGCAACCTTCGACCCCCTGACAAAGGATGAGTCAGTCATGGACCGAGTTACCCAGGGCAATGCGACCGATGGTGCTGTTCTGAAATTCGCAGAAGCAGCACGGGAAGGATCCAATCAAGCAATCAATGACGAAAACCCGAGAGCCTTTCAAATACCTTTCAATTCGAAGAGCAAATGGATGCTTACCCTACACAAGGCCAACTCAACAGAAGGTGAATCGCGCTTTCTCGCGTTGGTAAAAGGTGCCCCAGACGTGCTTCAGCAACACTGCACAAGCTTCTGGTCTCACGAAAGCAAGACTATTAAGCCCTTTGACCCGGCGTCACAGGCCCAGTTTGTTGCGCTCCAGGAGCAGCTTTCGCGAAGAGGGCAGCGTGTGATACTGTTATGCCAGCGCTACATCACACCCCGCGAAAAACTTGGATCTAACGCTTTTCTGAACGAAATCCAAGATACTTGCATAAACGATCTTACCATCATTGGTCTTCTGGGAATCATTGACCCACCACGCAAAGAGTCCGCCGCGACAGTGTCAGCGTGTCGTCGTGCGGGAATACGTTTTTTCATGGTAACAGGTGACTTTGGCCTGACTGGTTCTGCGATTGCCCGCGACATAGGCATATTCACCAACGCGGCTGATCCTGATACCTTCGACACAATCGTCCAGCAGAGGACTGATACTAAGTCAATACGGAGTAACGAACCTGTCGACTGGACTAAAACTAGTCTGATACTTGAAGGGCCTTCAATAACTAATCTCAGCGAAGAAGATTGGGATGTGGTTTGCAAGTACGAAGAAATTGTTTTCGCACGTACAAGCCCAGAGCAGAAGCTCCGTATCGTGAATGAGTTCAAGGCGCGCGATAATATTGTCGCTGTTACAGGCGATGGTGTCAACGATGCTCCAGCTCTCCGAGCTGCCGACGTTGGAGTCGCGGTCGTAACTGGCAGCGACGTTGCACTCGAAGCGGCCGACCTTGTGCTCCTTGACAAGTTCGATTCCATCATCGATGCCATTCGACTTGGACGCCTAGTATTCCAAAACTTGCAAAAGATTATCAGCTACCTCCTGCCTGCCGGTTCTTGGTCTGAGATTTGGCCAGTACTGATGAATGTCTACTTCGGGTTTCCCCTCCCGCTCTCGACATTCCTCATGATCATAATCTGTGTCTTCACGGATCTCTTCCTTTCGCTCGCCCTCATTATGGAAAAAGAGGAATTCGACCTGCTGGAGCTCCCACCTCGGAAGGCGAAGAAAGACCACCTAATCAACATCAAGATATACATCCAAAGTTACCTCTTCATAGGTGTCATGGAGACAGTCTGCGCACACGCCATGTTTTTCCTGTACATGTATAAACATGCGGGTATTCCCTTCCATGCGCTTGCGCTCCTCTTCGAGGGCTATTCCGAAGGCTTCTACGGCTATACACTAGAGGAACTTACATACTTCAATACCGTCGGTCAGAGCGTATACTTCGTCACTCTCGTCTTCCTGCAATGGGGTAATATCCTTAGCATCCGCAACAAGAGGCTCTCAATCCTTCAGGCAGATCCTATCCGGCAGAAGAGAAGAAATCCTTGGTTGCTCGCGGGCATGGGTATGAGCTTGGCCATTGCAATTTTCGTAACAGAAGTGCCAGGGATCCAGAGGATATTCGGGACAGCAAGGGTTCCAATCGAGTTCTGGTTCATTCCTATTCCCTTAGCTCTAGGGATTCTCGTTATGGACGAAATCAGGAAACTGATAGTGAGAACTTGGCCAAAGGGCTTCTTGGCAAGAATAGCTTGGTAAAGAGGTCAGTCTAGCAACGGTTGGGGGTTAGGAAGTGGCGGGTCCGTCTGAACGGCATGGGCCTGACAACGAAAGTAAAAAAAAAAAAAAAAAAAAAAACGAATACATTTACCTTCATAGATAGTGTATGCCTCAACTCAAAGTAATTGTATCGAGTAATTTCAGCAACGATGTCTTGATCAAGTCCTACCGGAGCAGACGTGGGGACAGAGAGTTACGTAAGCAGACTATCAGCTCAGCTTGGTGTTGTTGGGGTATTTGGAAAGAATCATATAAACGGCATGGTAGCAGTCTTGGGGGAGCGCCATTCTGATAACCAAAACGAAACCAACCATGCTTGCAGCAAGCCTGCCGAAGCGCCAGAAGCTTTGGCACGTTGAGCTTCGAGTGTGGCAACCTCTGCGCTCTCTACAATATCGTTTAGGGGATATTTGCCTTCGATTTCTCGGTCTCTTCATGAAGGGAGTTAAATATGTTTGAATGTTTTCAATATGAGGGATAAGGAGGAGGCGCTTAGCACATCGTCACATTGTATCGGCGAGGCTCGTGTTAAAAGCCTGGACGGGGTTAACGCATTAACTGAACAAAGCTGTGAGCTGGGATTTATAGTCCTCATGGTAGTCACCAATCTACTCCATTTCTCAGGGTGGTCGCACTCACCGATGTATCGTCATGTAAACCGGAAATCCAGCGTGTGGATTAGGTGTGAAATGCTGGCCCAGTAGCTGGCAATTTTCACCTTCGCACCCGTCCGCATCCATTGCCTCTTCATCTCCTAGCGATATCTCCTCTGCCTCATACGACTGCATCGAGCTGAGGCTTCGGTGGGAGCCAGGGCTTTTCATTGCAGTGTATCAGGCACTCTTGACGCTGAAATACTCTTCAGCGCATTGCATTTGTCAAGCACTGTGTGTGTGGAGATGTTGAAAGCAGAAACATGGCCGTGGTAGAAGTCGTATGCGTGAATAAGAATCTGCGAGCTTTATCGATAAGTGGCTTTCAGGACACCCACGTCTTGCAAGGAGGAAAGTATTGGACATGCAAGTCTCATGTAAGGGAAATCGCTCATCCACGCGGCATCCACACGGCATCCACACGGGGACCAAAATATCGCGCAAGCCCAGATCTTCGTCATTATGAGGAAATATCAAAAAGTTGACACAAACCAGCGTCTGTAGACCCCAATTGATAAAGCAAGCTGGAGGGAAAGTCGGAACGAGCAGGGGCGAGAGTTTCGGCGACGGCACTGCCGCCAACAGAAATTCTTCCGTCCAGGCCACAATAATCGCTTTTGAGGGATTTTCGCCCAAGCAACCAAGCAATCTTCAATGCGGATTTTAGACTACTCGAATCCGATCTCTGAAGGCTGAGGGAAAACAATCGTTTGTTATATACCCTAGTGCCATTCCACTCTGAATTGCTTTCGATATCCTAAGCTCAGCCTGACCTCTCACCTCCAGCTTGACCTCCTCGGCTACCTTCCAATCAATATCCTCATACAATGTCTCAAGATATGGATTGGTCGCCCACCTTCTGCCTTGTCTGTGATAGGCAGACTGGTGGCAATGCCTACTGCGGAGAGGACTGTCGTCTGGCTGAGTACGGGGGAGCCAACACAGGCTCCGAGGCCAGCTCGCCTGCCTCCCATCAGGCTTCGATCTCGTGGCCTTCAGAACCAAGCAACAACTTCTACGTCCCTTCAGGCTACGACGTCACCAAGAGGCCGTCGACCTCGTCGTCTCACCCAAGACCTCAAACTTTGCCCATCTACACCAGGCCAGTCTTGACCCCGTCGTCGTCCCAATCCTCTCTCTTCCCGATGCAGAGCTCCACGTCGACCTCCTCCGAGCAAGTCCAACTCTCTGACAAAGCCCGTCGCGAACTCCGCGGCTACGCCAGCTCATTTGATCAATCCCGCAACCACCGCAGGCAATCCGCATCATAAGCCTTCACACTAGACACTTACCTTACGATATATACGAACGACCACGAACCCCACTTCACCCAACCCAAGCTGACTCACTCCCCTCACACACATACATTACCATTTTACACTTTGCTCTTCAGCATCAAATTGGGTGACTCGGAATGGTTCAAGAACCTTGAATCTTCCAGTGGATTATCGGCCAGGTTGTATGGCTACCAATGGGAGTAATTTAGCAATTGGACCTTCCCCCGGTTAGGTTACAATCATTACATTATACTTAGATGGTGTTAAAACGTGGACTGTTTATATAATATATTTATTTAATAGCTTTGATAGAGGGGCGTGGTGGGCCGATGTTGTATTTGTTCCGGCCCAACCACCAACTCTGCTGGTTGGCCAACTGGCCGGCCGAACCACCAACTTTTAGGTTGGCGGTTCAGCTGGCCCAACCGCCAACTCAAGGTAGCTTCTTGGTGTAATTTCTATGTAAAGTTACTTATTTCAAAGGTACTTACTATTCACACTCATTTCTACATAAATTAGTAGGTTAAAGGCAGCCTTTAGAAGTACCATCTACCGCTTAAGGAAATATAGTCATAACTATGACTTTTTTACTTCTAAATAGCATAGGGGTAACGTATTTCACATACGAGTGAGCCTCCTAAACGAGTGAGCCACAAAAACGCGTAAACGCGTCAACCCATCTATAGTTAACAATGCCACAACTAACACAAGCCTAATCCTCTCCTCTAATTAAGAGGGTAGAATACTATTAGCTATCTATGCAATTAAAAACGGACATTTAAAGAGTATTTAATAAGCTACAGCATCGTATAATATCCCTTGTGTAATAATTTAATGACAAATTCACAGCATGACTCCCTAACGCGATTCTACACTTAACTTATAGAAGTTGACTCTATACAAAGAGTTAGCTCTTATTTAGTACATCCTTAACCTAAATTCACGTAGATTTCTACCCTAGCTATAAGCTGTATAAGAAATGGCTAACCTTCTACTCTCTAAACAAGGCGAGAACCTTATTAGGAAGAACTAGACTACTATAATGCTAGTGTCACAGGTACAGCAGGAGGCCCAACTCGGGGGCGACGCGGGCCCGGGGACTAGGGCTAGGGGACCGGTGCCTTAGGCATCCCGTGGCAGTCGCGCCCATGCACCCACATGCCCTATGCCCTATAGCTAGTAAGAGGATGGCACGTACCACTGACCTGCCGCTAAGTCAGTAGGGACCCGACTGCAAAGCAGTAGATAAGAGTAGCTGAGCCCCCTATAGGGAGGGCTTAGAGATTAGTCTGTTAAATACCATTTCTGTTACTAGAGCCTGCGCCCGTAGCACGCTTCTACCAAACCCTTACAGCTAGCTTCTAAATGAATAGAAGTTATAGAGGTTTCATTAGTTTAACTTGTTAGAGGAGGTAGGGGATTAGACATAAAGGCTTTCATAAAACACGTTACTAGTATATAACAAATACTATATTAAGTTAAGCACAAAACTCCTATCTAAGAACTAACTAACTGCTTATATAGTAGCGTTGTGCCTTATAGATCCTGTCTGCTACCTAGATAATCCCTAGATGATACCTAGACGCTCCTTATATAATCCTAGATCTAAAAGGATTAGGATCCATAGATGATACCTAGACGCTCCTTATATAATGTAACGCTGGGTCTTAAACTATAAGACTCATAGAGGTTTTGTTAGTTTAACTTAATAGAGGAGGCAGGGGATTAGACACAAAGGCTTTCATAAAACACGTTACTAGTATATAACAAATACTGTATTAAGTTGAGCACGAAGCTCCTATCTAAGAACTAACTATCTACTTATATAGAGGCGTCGTGCCAAAGGGAATAGTTGGAATAGCAAACTCCATTACTATTCCTGCTATTCCTGCTATTCCATCACATGCCACAGGGAATAGTTAGAATAGCAAACTCCGCTGCTATTCCTGCTATTCCATCACGTGGGGTTAGGGATGCTATTAGTTCTAGAGACCTATCGCCCTAAGAGCCATCTAGCCAATCACATCCTATCCTAATCCTAGCCATAACACTAGGTCCCTCCCTTAAGGCCTAGTCCTAAGGCCTGTAGCTGACTAAGGGAAACGCCAACTACTTAAGTGGGGTGATGCCCACTACTATCTATAGGGCAGGTTAGGCTGCAACCATGTCTTCCTCTAAACATACTAAAATTAAAGAACGTAAGCTTCTTACTGACTAAATAACCCGCGAAGGGGTTGAAATGCCTTCCTATTCTTGCTGTAAGAAACGAGGTCTTCGCTGCCTTGCCTCTACTTCTTCTCGCTTAAATTCCTAAAACTATGACGTCTCTAGGCCTTCTGCCAGCAACTGGCAGTTGCTGCAGAAGGAAGAGGATCACCTTTGTTTAGAAACTCGCATGACTTGTGAGGCTATGGCAACAGCTATGGCTTGTCTTAATTGTCTTAAACAACAGTAGGATCTCCTTAAGACCCGCAGTGCTGAGATGCTTCGTTGTGGTCTAAAGACCCTTAATGAACTAGAAGAGATAGAGGAACGTAAGCGTTAAGAAGCTGAAGCTTACGCTCACCTTGTTAGTCCTTCTGTAACTAACCCTAGGAGCGCTGTCCCTAAGCCCAACTACCTGTCAGCCCTCTCTCCTAGTTTCTTTAAACGTTAGGGTGTTAACGGTGGAACTCTGCTAGCAACTCTAGGCAGCTGAGGCTTCCCCTCAACTCCCACGAGTTGTCTGTAGGTTCATAACCTTTCTATTTTATTAAAAACTCTTCTTAGCGTCCTACTAACCTCTTGTCTAGGATCGCCTTAACCTCATATTCTTAAATCTCATTCTTAGGTTGGAGTTTAGTGTCTGTTGCAATGGGGGTGTCCCCTCTTGCTGGTTCTAATAGTAAGACATGAAAGACTAGGTGGAGTCTAGAGTTCTTAGGTAGCTGCAGTCTATAGTTAACTAAGCTGACTTTGTTCAAAATCTTAAACAGTCCTAATTTCTTAAAGTCCAACTTTATACTTAGTTGTTTCGTTTTAATGTGTTTCTAGAGTAGGTATACTTTATCCCCCTCCTTAAAGGCAGGTTCTATACTATACTTCTTGTTTGCGTATGCAGCAGATCATTCATTTAAGAATTAGATGTCTATTACAAGTTGTTTGTGGAATGATCATAGTTGTTCCACAGTAATCTAGGCCTGTTCTGCTCTTGCTTTATCTAGTCTTAGCTGCCTATATGCTTCTAGCTAGTAGCTGTAGTTGGTAAAGAATGGTGAGACTTTCATTGCTTCTGCTATTACACTGTTATATGCAAATTGTACAATAGGTAAAATCTAAACCTAGTTATCCTATTAATAGTTGACATAACTCTATAGGTACTGTTTAAGGGTCTGATTTAGTCTTTCTGTTTAACCATCTGTCTAGAGGTGAAAAGCTATTAACAGCTTATGGTTTGTTCCTAATAGAGCCATTAATGATTTCTAGAATTTCAAGGTAAAGAGCTTGTGTCTATCTAAGATTATTTCTTCTAGCATCCTATAATCAGCTAATATGACTTAAATGAAGGTATATACAAGTGCTTTAGCATTGCTAGCCTCTAGGTATAGTATGAATTTTCTATACTTTGTAAGTCTTTCTATAATAACAAGGATAGAGTTGTATTCTACTCCTGTTAACGGATCTTTAGAGAGCAGCAGCTTAACTATAAAGTCTAAAGCTATTGATTTCCATGCTCCCTTAGGTACTAGTGTCAACTTAAGCTGTCTATAAGGTAAGTGCCTATTAGATTTTAACTTGCTGCAAATGTTGCACTCTCTTACCACTGTTTCTACTTGCTTCCTTAAGCCTAGGAAGTAGTAGTGTCTAGTGATTCGTTTAAAGGTCTATGTTACTCCCTAATGGCCATGTGCTAGTAGCAAGTGTTGTTCTTGCACTAGTAGGCGTCTCATTTAGCTTAGGACATACACTAATCCTTTATATTGAATTAGTCCTTGTTCATTAATGGCAAAGTTGCCTTCAACTTTAGCTAAGACTCTCTTTGCGCATTTGTCTATTACATAAGATTTCTTAAGTCTTTTTTTAAGTTCTATATCCTTAATGATAGAGATTGTTGCTAGTAACTCGTTATACTATATTCCTACATCTGTTTTCTTTAATATTACTCTAGGTCTTTCTTGTTTTAGGCTGATGTAGTTGGTCCTTCTACTAAGAGCGTCTGCTCTTGCGTTCTCTAAGCCCTTATGATATGTTATTGTAAAGTTGTAGGCTGCAAGTGTCTCTGCCTAACAGACTTGTCTGTAGTTTAACACCTTAGTTGTGGTGAAGTATATAAGGTTCTTATGATCTGTCCATACCTGTACAGGGTAGGTGGATCCCTTAAGGTATACTCGCCATTACTTAAAAGCAACAATAATAGCTAGTAGCTCCTTGTCATGGATGCCATAGTTAAGCTCTGTAGGTGACAGTTTTCTAGAGTAGTATGCAATTGGTTTGAACTTACCGTTCTCGTCTAGTTGATTTAGACATGCTCTAATCGCGAAATTAGAAGAATCCGTTTTAAGGATGATCTTCTTTATAGGGTCAAATGTAGCAAGGATGGGTGCTTCTATGAACTTCGTCTTAAGTTCCTAAAAAGCAGCTTCTGCTTTATCTGTCCATTTGAATATAAGATCCTTCTAGGTACGCTCTGTAAGTGACTGAGCTACCTTAGAATATCCTATAATAAACCTTTAGTAGAAGTTGGCGAAGCCTAAGAAGGCCTGTACTTCTTTAACTATAGTTGGTGTTAGCCATTCTAACACTGCTGTGACCTTTGCTTAGTCTATCTTAATGCTGTGCGTTCTAATAATGTATCCTAAGAATTCAACTTAGTTCTTATGGAATTTACATTTTTCTAGCTTTAGAAGTAAGTTATACTTCTCTATTTTTTCTAGGATAAGTTTAACATGCTTAACATACTCTTCTTCGCTCGTTGAGTATACTAGGACGTCGTCTAAGTAGACAATGACAAAAATGTCCAAATACTTAAATACTTGTGCAAAGCATCATTCATTAGTCGTTACATAGATGTGGGTGCGTTTGTTAGCCTAAAGGGTGTAAGGATGCCTCCTTACTTAGGGTAGTTGCGGGTAGTGTAAGGATGCCTCCCTACCACAACATTCAAGGGACTAGGGTCGGGGGTGTTACAGACTAGTTGCAACGTCACGTGTTAGGCGCAAAGGCAATTATCTGAGTTAGACCCAATACGGATATTTAAGGGGTAGGAGGCCGTAAGCTCCCCCTTTATCTTTTTTGTATCCTTTGTAGTAGACCTATAGGATTGCACTGACTCATATCCAACTCGCACTCCTATATGCAACTACTCGTGATACGGTGCCCTGTGTCCTTACATTATATAAAAAAGATTACGCCTGCTGGGGACGGCCGTACTCAAATAATATCCCACAACTGAACGACTTAGGAGAACTGTTGAAACACCACCACACTAACTGCAACTCGGTGCCGTTTCGAAGTAGAGACCTAACGACTTCAAATAGCTGTGATTCCCGAGATCTCACGGACAGCCAGT
>KV459479.1:40019-91576 GCA_001662645.1 Pseudogymnoascus sp. 03VT05 | reverse complement strand
CCAACTACAGTTAAAGAAGTGTAGGCCTTCTTAGGCTTTACCAACTTCTACTGAAGGTTTATTATAGGATACTCTAAGGTAGCTCAACTGTTAACAGAGCTTACCTAGAAGGATCTTGCGTTCGAATAGACAGATAAAGCAGAAGCTGCTTTTTAGGAACTTAAGACGAAGTTTATAGAAGCACCTATCCTTGCCACATTCAACCCTACAAAGAAGATCATCCTTAAGATGGATTCTTCTGATTTTGCATTTAGAGCATGTCTAAATCAACTAGACGAGAACGGTAAGTTCAAACCAATCACATACTACTCTAGAAAACTGTCACCTACAGAGCTTAACTATAACATCTACAATAAGGAGCTACTAGCTATTGTTGTTGCTTTTAAGCAATAGCGAGTATACCTTAAGGGATCCACCTACTTTATACAGGTATAGACGGATTATAAGAACCTTATATACTTCACCACAACTAAGGTGTTAAACTGTAGACAAGTCCGTTAGGCAGAGACACTCGCAGCCTACAACTTCACAATAACATATCACAAGGGCTTAGAGAACGCAAGAGCAGACGCTCTTAGCAGAAGGACTGACTACATTAGCCTAAAGCAAGAAAGACCTAGAGTAATATTAAAGAAAACAGACATAGGAATACAGTACAACGAGTTACTAGCAACGATCTCCATTATCAAGGATAAAGAACTTGAAAAAAGACTTAAGAAATCTTATGCAACAGACAAATGCGTAAAGAGAGTCTTAGCTAAGGTCAAAGGCGACTTCGCCATTAATGAACAAGGACTAATTTAATACAAAGGATTAGTGTATGTCCTAAGCCAAATGAGATGCCCACTAGTACAAGAACAACACTTGCTACCAGCACATGGCCATTAGGGAGTAACACAAACCTTCAAACGAATCACTAGACACTACTACTTCCTAGGTATGAGGAAGCAAGTAGAAACAGTAGTACGAGAGTGCAACATTTGTAGCAAGTCAAAATCTAATAGGCACTTGCCTTACAGACAGCTTAAGTCAACACTAGTACCTAAGGGAGTATAAAAATCAATAGCTTTAGACTTTATAGTTAAGCTGCTGCTCTCTAAAGATCCGTTAACAGGAGTAGAATACAACTCTATCCTCATTATCACAGAAAGACTCACGAAGTATGGAAAATTCATACCATACCTAGAGGCTAGCAACGCTGAAGCGCTTACATACACCTTCATTTAAGTCATATTAGCTAATCATAGGATGCTAGAAGAAATAATCTTAGACAGAGACAAGCTCTTCACCTTAAAATTCTAGAAATCATTAATGGCTCTATTAGGAACAAACCATAAGCTGTTAACAGCTTTTAACCCCTAGATAGATGGTTAAATAGAAAGACTAAATCAGACCCTTAAACAGTACCTACAGAGTTATGTTAACTATCAGCAGGATAACTAGGTTCAGATTTTACCCATTGCACAATTTGCATACAACAGCGTAATAGCGGAAACAACGAAAGTCTCACCATTCTTTGCTAACTACAGCTACTAGCTAGAAGCATATAGGCAGCTAAGACTAGATAAAGCAAGAGTAGAACAGGCCTAGATCGCAGTGGAACAACTATAATCATTCCACAAACAACTTGCAACAGACATCCAATTCTTAAATGAACGATCTACTACATATGCAAATAAGAAGCACAGTATAGAACCTGCCTTTAAGGAGGGGGATAAAGTATACCTACTCTAGAAACACATTAAAACGAAACAACTAAGTATAAAGTTGGACTTTAAGAAATTAGGACCGTTTAAGATTTTGAACAAAGTCAGCTTAGTTAACTATAGACTACAGCTACCTAAGAACTCTAGACTCCACCTAGTCTTCCATGTCTTGCTATTAGAACCAGCAAGAGGGGACACCCCTATTGTAACAGACACTGAACTCTAACCTAAGAATGAGATTTGAGAATATGAGGTTGAGGCGATCCTAGACAAGAGGTTAGTAGGACGCTAAGAAGAGTTTTTGATAAAATGGAAAGGTTACAAACCTATGGACAACTTATGGGAGTTGAGGGGAAGCCTCAGCTGCCTAGAGTTGCTGGCAGAGTTCTACCGTCAACACCCTAACGTTTGAAGAAACTAGGAGAGAGGGCTAATAGGTAGTTGGGCTTAGGGACAGTGCTCCTAGGGTTAGTTACAGAAGGACTAATGAGGTGAGCGTAAGCTTCAGCTTCTTAATGCTCACGTTCCTCTATCTCTTCTAGTTCGTTAAGGGTCTTTAGACTACAACAAAGCATCTTAGCACTATAGGTCTTAAGGAGATCCTGCTGTTGTTTAAGACGATTAAGACGAGCCATAGCCATTGCTATAGCCTCACGAGTCATACAAGTTTCTAAACAAAGGCAATCCTCTTCCTTCTATAGCAACTGCTAGTTGCTGGCAGAAGGCCTAGAGACGTTGCAGTTTTAGGAATTTAAGCAGACACATTCGTTACATCGTTTAGAAGAAGTAGAGGTAAGGCAGCAAAGACCTCGTTTCTTACAGTAAGAATAGGAAGGCATTTCGACCCCTTTATAGGTTATTTAGTTAGCAAGAAGTTTACGTTCTTTAATTTTGGTATGTTTAGAAGAAGACATGGTTGCAGCCTAACCTGCCTATAGATAGTGGTGGGCATTACCCCACTTAAGTAGTTAGCGTTTTCTTTAGTTAGCTACAGGCCTTAGGACTAGGCCTTAAGGGAGGGACCTAGTGTTACAGCTAGGATTAGGATAGGATGTGATTGGCTAGATGGCTCCTAGGGCAATAGGTCTCTAGAACCAATAGCATCCCTAACCCTACGTGATGGAATAGCAGGAATAGCAGGAATAGCAACAGAGTTTACTATTCCAACTATTCCCTATGGCACGTGATAGAATAGCAGGAATAGCAGTAATAGTAATAGAGTTTGCTATTCTAACTATTCCCTTTAGCACGACGCCTCTATATAAGTAGATAGTTAGTTCTTAGATAGGAGCTTCATGCTTAACTTAATACAGTATTTGTTATATACTAGTAACGTGTTTTACAAAAGCCTTTATGTCTAATCCCCTGCCTCCTCTAATAAGTTAAACTAACGAAACCTCTGTAAGTCTTATAAGTTTAAGACCTAGCGTTACACTGTGATAGTAGAGACTGAAGTAGAAGTCTATACAGAGTCTTATAATTAATGACTGCTAAGGGAGATCTATTCACTAGGTATCCAGCTGTCTGATATATTTCTAGCCATATTCCTTCTAGTAGGTTGCCAGCTTCCTTAAGTGCTCTTAATCGCGTGATTATCATACAGCCTAATCGTTTAATTCCCCCGTTTAGCTCAGCTGTGTACAGTGGTGTATTCTAGATTTTGTAGCCTTTGTCTTTTATCTAGTTGTCCCATTCCTTTCCTTGGGATCTCTTGCCATCTAGGAAGAATATCTTGATTTCAAAACCCTATCGTCTCTATACGTAGCTTATAAAGTCCTTAATCGTTTGTAGGACTACGCCTTAGCTCTTGTCTCTAATTGTATAGACATGATTCATGTAGTAGAAGTCACATTTGAAGTGTAAGACTTATGTACTACTATTGTACAAAGCTAGCATCTGGATTAGATCTAGGTAGACCTTCTTATAAGGGATCTTTAACCTAGGTGTAGATCTTCTAGAAATGATCTTCATGGCGTAGGTAAGGCGGCAAACCTTGCAGTTTAGGTCGTATAATTCTTAGTTTGTAACTAGGACCCCTTAAGTCTTCTCTTAAAGCTTCCTTATAGCGTTTTGGTTTAGGTGGCCCATTCTGTTATGCCATTCCTTTGCAGTGCTAGTGAGGTCTTTCTAAGGTCTGTACAAAGTAAGGACAGCATTTTGGTGCACCTCTGTTGTTAAGAGGGCTGTTGCTTAGCTACTAGAGTTCTCATTTTTGATGTATTCTAGAACCCATTAGCTGTGGATTACTAGAGTGTAGCAGAACAGCTTTCCTCTGTATGTAAGACCTTCTGCAGCTGTGTTCTAATAGACTCCCTTTTAGATAAATCGTTTTAAAGAGGCAACTGAGGTGTAGAAAGATGATACAAGAGCTGTATCTTGAAGCGTAATAGTTCGTACGGACTTAGCGTCCTTTCTGATCTATACTTAGATGTCTACTAAACCAAATCCTTTAATCTAAATTCTCTGGTCTCCTGCTAGGAGATAGCTATTCTCTCCAGCTTCCTTTAGGTTATAGAACCTTGTACAGTTATTACAGACGTGGATTGTTGCTCTAGAGTCAAGTATAGTGCTTCTTGCAAGCTTGTAGGTTGAGAGGGTAAGGCCTTAAGAGACCTAGAAAGCTGTTGCAAACAACATAGGTAGATCATTTGTATAGAGTTGTCCTGCTTTTTCCTTTTCCTCTTCCTCTACCTTTTGTATAAAGTATTTGAAACCAGGCTTCTTACTTATATAGGCGTCCACTTCTGCTTCAATGTCTTTATTTGGCCTCTATGACTTCGTACGCTTTGATTTCATAACGTAGAAGCAGTCCTTCTATTTATAGACTGTCCTATAAGGGCAGTCTGTTTAGGCTTCCTTTTTCTTTCTACCTCCACCTTGTCCTTGTTGTGGGGAGTTTATACGGCCTTGTAGTATAGCAGGAGCCTCATTTTCTCCTTCTTATGTTACAAAAACTCTATGTTCCCCCTAAGGCTTCTAGTCATATTTTGCCTGCCTTTAGTTGACTCTATAGGTCTGTACGACCTCTTCGAACTTATATGATTTTGTTCCCTTGTTAAGTTTTGCAGTCTATGGTCCTTGGAATTTACAGGGTCCTATTGCTTTTAGGAAGTAGTATATTACGTTATGAGGATTAATTACTTTAGGGGCCTTAAGCGTACGACCTAGGGAGTAGAGCGTCTCCTATTTTAGAAGCCATTCCTCCATTTCTACCCCTTTTTGTGTTTTTGAGGCCTTTGTCCATTCTAACCTCCATTCTTTAAGCCTTGCTCTAGAGGTTGGTGCAAAGCGGTCCTTTAGCTTAACAAGCATTTCGTATGGAGTATTACAGTTGTATGTGTAGGGTAGAAATTCCCATCTAATGGTTTCTTAGATCTTCAACCGTAGCCCCTAAATTGCTTCCTCCTTCTTTTCCTATATTTTTTAATCATATTAGAAGTCAAGTTGTAGGTTTCGAAGCTCTTCTTTCTCGTCGACTATAAGAGATCTATATAAGATTAGAACTCTTAGTAGAGGGTCTTTAGTTGTTAGTTGAGCAGTCTGGCTTAATGATGCTCTTGTTAATACCCAAGTAGTTGTTTGAGGGACTATTCCACTTCCTCCTTACGTTGTAGTCCGTACGAAGTCTGGAATAGGCCTAATAGGTGGTAGGAGTGTAGGGGGGTCTTTTGAAGAAGGATTAATATACTCCCATACTCCTGTTTTCATTAAGGCTGTTTTAATCGTCTCTAGACACTCATCCTAGTCTCTCGGGTTGGTGAGGACTACCCCTACCTTCTGTAGGGCTGCCACATTGTATGGTTAGGCTCCTAGAAAGGGTTAGTAGGTCCGTACGAGGCTATTAAAACCGTCAAATTGCGTGTTGGAATTGCTCCAGGCTCATAACTATTAAGTAAGAAATTGATGTATTACTGTCTATGTAATCTACCCCTGTGATTTACTGATATTCCGTACGGAGATCACGTGACGTCATGTGACTATTACAACAAATACGTTACTGAGAATTAGTTGTCCCTTATTAGCAGTCACGTGTTAGCACATTTTGCAACAACTGATTACTAATACTACTTTGCCAGCTAATCTATGTAGCTTGGCGTTATAGGCCGTGCACGCCAAGGACTCGAATAGTATTCGAGTCTTTGGCAAATACTCGCCGAATACCCCAAATTTTGCCCGAATACTGTTCATCGCCGAATACTATTCAAAAACCACAAATCCTAATACTATTTTGGGGAACACTGTTCGATCCATTTATAGGGTAAGTTATAGCTTTTATTTACCTTTATTATAAAGGACGGGCGCGTAAAGCACAGGCTAGCGACGGAAATGTAGGCCTACGCCTTGCGCCGAGTGACACGACATGGCCAGTCGTACGGCACTGCCGTGAAGTGGGATTTAAATGACCACTCATGCTTTGGGTCTACCTGTCGAATATCAAAATCTCGCACTAAAGTCGCGGTGACCTTTGAGACTTCCATGCGGGCCAGGTTTTTGCCAGGGCATGAGTTGTAGCCGGCACCGAACTAAGAGAATAGAGAGGTTAGAATTCGACTACCGCTGACCCTGATTCGGAGTACTCACTTGTACCATATACTTCTCCATATCCTTTGCTCTTGGCTCGAGCCATCTCTGGGGGTTGAACGTATTTGCGTCGGCACCAAATATCTTAGTACTTCTGTGGATGACCCATGGATTGACACTCAGATGAGTCTAACAGATTGTTAGAATTGGACCCTGTTGAGGAGCATATCTTCAGGAAGACCCACCCCCTTAGAAAAGACGCGATCGCCAATCTTCACCCCCTCCTCTGGAACTACCCGTGCGAGGCCATGTGCCACGGCCGGGTGGAATCTAAATGTTTCTTTGATCTGAGAAATGCTAAGTCAGCGGAGGAAACAATATATAAGCTCGGAGAGACCTTACACAGGCTTGAAGGAATGGTAGCTCTCGCGCCTCCGCGTAGCTGACGACCCTGGATAGCTTCCCCTCCTCACTGGCCTTGTCTATCTCTGCCCGCACCCTTGCGAGGCCCTTTGGACTCCTTAACAAATAATACCAAAATGCTTGGAGGGTTGCGCTGACGGTATCGGCTCCAGCGCCAACAGTTGCCGAAGCCACAGCTTGGATTTCCGTCTCTCCGAAACGTTCTGGGTGCGCTGCCTGAGCCTGCATCCAGTGCTCCATCATATCCGTCCTTGCCTCTGTATTCTTCTTTCTGGAAGCGACGGCGCGTGAAACAGTATCAAAAATATGCTGTGACGGGGTTAGGCCTAGCTTTCCCATCCATGGGTTCCCAAGAGTTGCATTGTGCAGTGGCAGGAAGAAACCAGCAATGGCAACGTAAAGGGTCAGGGCTCTGCTGTTTGCAATTGAACCGCCAATATCGCTTGCAGTCTCGAGGAAGCCGAAGGCACGCGAGAAAGTAACTTCGCCTATGACATCGAAAGCTAGGTAGTTGAACCAAATGTCGAATTCGACGGGTTGACCGGCCTCTGAAAGTTCATCCAGGCGCTTCTCGAGAAGTTCGATTGCATCGTTAATTTGAGGCTCGGATTTAATGATGCTGGAGAGCGTGTATCCGGCGGCAACATTCTTCGCGCGTTCAACGCGGCGCTTGGGGTTGACTTCTGACATTGGAGTCTGAAAACGGTGGTCGGGCAGAGCCATCACCTTGTACCAATCGATCTACGAGTTCACATACGTCAGAAGAAGGGGTCTAGGTGTTGATTCCGTGTAGCTGTACTCACTTTGGTGAGGGGGGTCAAGAGGATAGCACGTATGGCATCGGGATGGCTGACGCTGACTTCTTCATGGCTGATACGGACAAAATGTCCTATAATGGGTCAAATTAGGACCACAGAGCGTTTATGCCATGTCCACGGAACCCCACCATGCCTCTCATGCAGTGCAATCACTGTTACCTCGATATGCCCTGCTATCACCTCCCATATCTCCCACAAGGTCGAGAATGAGGCCAGAAACGGCCCTGGGATATCACTGATAGCGGAGAAGTATCGTCGGCGAATCGCAACGGTCACGATGTACGCAGCAAATAAAAACACTGTATATGTACCCACCCCCAGCTCCAAGGCGAATGGCACTGGAAGTTGAACCATTGGTATTGAGAATAAACGGGATTCTGTCAGTTATCCTCAGTTATTGGAACGAAATGAAGAGACCAAACGAAAAGAGATGCGCAGAACTATTGTGGTTCTCGCGCGAGCCGGCTCTGCTCTTCTCGAGCAACGACGCCTGTGAGCCAAGCAAAACGTTACGTACTGAACAAATACCAAAGTATGGTTGAAGGCTGGTGAAGGACCCGTTTCGATATGCAACCTTTCTATAAAGGTTGGCGTTCTGGGGATACTAACCTTCATGAAGGTAGTCTCCGTAGGGACTATCTTAGGTCGTATCCAATAACCTCAAAGCTATTAGATTGTTGTAGAATACAGCAGCCAATTCATCCTCGTCAACTTCCCTAATGCATGTTGCATCCAGCCGTGCGGGTCGACACTTGCCCTCCCATCCGGCGGGATTCCGGCTCGTGCCATGGCTCCAATAGTTAGGGTTTACTTGGCGCATTCTCCGCCCCCCATTCGTGTTCCTCGAATATAAAAACCGCACCAACCCCAATAATCGTGGTGTCCGCTCTCCACAACTGCTCCACCACTGATCCTTCAGTGACACTTGCTCCTTTTATTACCATTTCACTTTCTATTCATCATAGGCGCCATACGTCCCCATAAAGGCGGCTTCACGGCACTCTAATCACGATCATCACGCCCAATGCCATAATGGGATTTTTCTGGTTAAGCGTCTCCATACATTCGTACTTCGTGTACCACAAGTGGCAGCAAATAAATCTTGGTCTCCACACGCCACGTCCGCGTCTGGTAGACGCCTCTTGCCCGCCCTCCCGTAATTCGCACGTCCTGCCGGCTGCGGACACACGTGTTTTTGACAGATTGATACCGGGAGGTGGAGTTCCGCGTCCCGGGGTAGGCTGAACAAGACACCCCCACGCCTGTTCCCCTTTTCCTTGGTCTTTTTTAGTTGGGGAGATGGAGAGAGCAGCAATTGTTGTTATATTCTGACAGGTTCTGTCGTGGGCGCTCTGTGAGTGGAAGGATTTTCCTGATGCACCGCGTTAGCGATTCATGCTTTGAGACACGGGAGAGAACGCAATGCCGTAGGAGCTGCTTGGGGAGTATGCCGAAGTGAAGTGCCTTGTAGGATTGGAAAGAAACTGTTCTGATGTATCCCCTGGCCCACTCTTATGCGTGGGGACTACCGCTGTCTAGTGTCCCTATACCATGTCTCCATATCCCATAGCAATGCTCAATTCTTCTCGTGGGCTCTCCATCCTAGGAATCTTCTGTCAACGAGTTACCCCAGAAAAGTATGTGTGGATTCGGTGAATGTCCGAATTTGTCTGTTTTCGGTTCATGGGGGGTTTGAAGTTGAAGTTTTAACATATACCCCTCGACCTGCCGAAGTCTTCGAGAGTCAACGCCGGTCGTCACTGTCTTCCGTGGTTGAGGAGAACTGAACAGTATGGTCGAAATTAAATCCCGTGGCCAAATCGCTCCGCTCGTCGTCTGCGCCGCCTTTATTGTTATCACGATAGCTTCTGTTATTCTAGGAGTCGCTGGGAGGCGGATTAAGAATATTGCCCTCCAGGCAGAGGACTATTTGATTTTTATTGCCTTGGTAATATCAGCGACTTCAACGGCGCGAGCTGTCCATTAACATCTTCTTAGATCTTTGTCCTTGGGTTAATAACGTGCGATATTATCGGTAAGGAGCTGCAATGATGTCTTGACGGAGCGATCTAATGATTCTTGAAGGTGTTACCCACGGAGGTGTTGGCCGCCATGCTGCAGATATCATCGCCGAAGATGGCCCTCGGGTTCTGGTGGCATTCCTCAAGGTATGTATTGTATGCCTGTCATGGTATCAGTCCATCAATGCCTCGCAATCCGACGTTTCTGGACTTGACTAACGATATAAATCGCAGGACCTAGTGGCTATTCAGATGCTCTGGGCCACTAGCCTAATGTTCATCAAACTCTCTATTCTGTGTTTCTATATACGAATCTTCAACGTTAAACCATTTATCATGGCATCGATAGCGGTTGCAGTTCTCGTCGTCCGTTGGGCACTCAGCGTCATTTTATGCGGCTTCTTGTTGTGCCGGCCCTTCGAATACAACTGGGATCAATCCATCGAGAAATCTTGCGGAGACCATATCAAATCATACACTATTACCGGAGCTCTCAACATCGTCACCGATGCTCTTGTGCTAGGGCTTCCCATGCCCATGATCTGGAAGCTGAACGTAAACCTGCGGAGCAAGATTGCTCTGACGGGCATTTTCACAATTGGATTTTTGTAAGCATACCTCATCCGAACCCTTTGGCTAAGCATTTAATTCCATGACCGCTAACATTCCATCTCGCATTAGCATTTTTATCATTAGTATCATCCGCCTCAAATCCCTCGTCACAGTCTCCTACGAAGATATTACCTACTCCGTCCCCGATGCTCGAGCCTTCCCTCGGCCTCACCCTAGCCTCGATCCCCATCATGCGACCCGTCTTCTCCAAGATCTTCCCCGACAATACCCAGCCAAGAAACACTGGCCTCAGCAATACCAACCCGACCAGCAACAGCGGTTTAGCTTCGAAGAACTTCCAGCGCATTGATGAATACCCCTTGGATCCGATGCGGCCGGACTTTTCCGAGAACCGCACTTATGTCACGGAGGGACGGGGCCCGTTTTATGACATGGAGAGCCAGAAGAGCTCACAGAGCGAGGCAGAGCTCGTTACGTCGAATATAAAAGTCAAGCAGGAGTGGGATGTGAGGCGAACTTGAGTGGTTGGGATGACTGACCAACGGCGTTTGTTTTGTACTAAAATGCGGCATTTGTGGGAAGTTTATATACCAGAGTACCTTTCAGTCCCATTTCAAATAAGGTCAAAGTTTTCACAGTTGAAGTGAGAAGACAAATTAACCTCATTTCTACCTTTTGTCTATGTTAGGCTGGGACTAGAACGACAAGGAGAGTAGGCATCACTTATCGAAGCGACATATGACAAGTGTGTTAAAAAGGCAGGCAGAGTTATTGCGCGATATCTGGTCTACTGTGAACCAAGAGACAAAAGAAATACCCCATCCACCCCATTTGCTTGCAAAATCCGGATTCTCTGATACAGAGACAGCTTGACTAGTCAATTAATTGTGTTCGGCGCTTCGTCATCGCCAACTAGCTTCGCCAACCAGCATTTCCATTCACTCCACATCCACCCAACCGTCTGTGAAGCTGATCTGTCTCGGAATTGATGAGAATATTCTCTGGCATGCCATCTCTCCACACAACTCCGATCCCATGTAATTGGTTTATGGTCCGCCTAGTTTGCTGCGCCCACTTACTCTGACGCTGACTGTCAGGTGCGGCTGAATCCTGTCTCCGCCGCGGCGGTGAGCTGTCTTGTACAAGCCCTATTTTCCTCTCAACCAGATCCAGGCAATGATAGAATATCTAATAATTGAGGTGGGAGTGCCAAACCCAAGGAGATTTTGACGAATTACTCGGGGTGCAAACGGGGAAAATGTCTATCACAGACATTGGTAGACCATCTTCTCAATTTCTTTTTGAATATCTTGTTCCTCTTCGGCTTCGTCCCTGAAACTTGCACTGTTGTACGGGAATAGAACTGATCTTATTTAATAATGGGGAGGGCCAGTTGGGAAAATTGCAGTGACAAATATCTTCCCCTAGCCAGTTTCCGAATCAATTACTTGGGCGTGGTCGGAATTACCCTCCCACATAACTCGGCATTCTTGAGAGGGCATCAGCTCCTCCGTTGCATCTAAGAAACGCACATGCTGACTGCTGTTAATATTGTGGCGTAAAGATGATGTTTTGTACGTGATAGATATACATTATTGATTATTGTCATCGGTTCTGGTAACTCGCATTGGCTGGCTCGCTTGGCGTAGGATTCTTGTGGCGCCAGGCCCCTATCTCTTTGGCCCCCTTCTCTTTGGCCCCCTATTCATCTATTTTGGTTTGGTCTGTCAGGAGGATTCCTGAGCCTCGAAGGATTTTACCTCTTTACCTTTTTTACTCTAAACTGACGTACTGTCATGTATTATACGCGTACTGCACAGCCCAAACACACCACTTATGTAGCTGGTAAAAAACATTGGCTCTTCCAATATATCGTCAATTGCCTCTTACATCGATCACCAATATAGAGCGTATGGTATGCAGACCTTCATCTCCGGTGCAATGCACTGTAACTTGCAGTAGCGACGACATTCAACCTTGCCCATCGGTTCGTAACTTGACCTCAATAAATGAACTTGCAGGGTCTCAAATTACAATGCATCACATTAAATAACATCTTCTTGATGTATGTTTTATATGGATTTGATACATATGTCAACAATATCATTTTGCATTTTGCATTTTGCTTGGGACCTGTCCCTGGCAAACCCTACCTATTTCTCTGTAGAACCCGGCTAAACAACTTCTTCAGCTTTCCAATGGCGTGTTCGCTAATTTGATAATGTAACACCACCCTCGAGCCATCAAGTCGGAGCCCATACTCGGCCCCCATCTCATTAAACAGCTGTTCCTCCACCTTGGCAGCCTTGAGATCAACCCAGACTATATTCGTTTCTGTACGCCTCGACAATCTCCCGCCTTTTTCAGTCCACATCCCCGCCACCCTCGTGGCCAAACGATGGGATCGTCGCAGTAGCCCACCATCTTTGTACCCCGCTGGCCCAGGTCCAAATATGCTTTCCATGGACTCCCTAGCTGCACTGCTCAGCACACCCGCTTGTCGCATCGCGCCCCCCATTCCCTTTCGAATCCTCCTGGCCCTCGCCACGAAGTCGGCCCCCCCGACAATAACCGCCCCCATCGGCGCGCCAAGACCCTTTGAGAAATCCAGCCCGACGCTATCAAAGCAGCTTGCATATTCCCGTAGGTTACCTTTTCCAGCTGCGACGGCCTCCCACAGCCGCGCACCATCAAGATGCAGCTTCAGCCCATTTTCGCGTGCCCAGGCCGAGATCTTACGCGTTTCTTGCAGGGGCTGCACAATGCCACCTATTGTATTCTCAAGCGAGATGACTTGGGTAGGGCACTTATGCACGTCGTCTGACAGCACCACCTTTTTCTTGATGTCTTCGACGGTCAAGAACTCTCCATTGGATGGCCGCGCAGTTTGGACCATCGCGCCAGTCAGACTTGCAATTCCACCAGCTTCCCAATGCAGGATGTGTGATCGAGAGTCTGCGAGAATTGCATGGGGCGGTTGAGTCAGGTGCGTGCGCAGGGCGAGCTGGTTAGCCATCGTGCCTGAGTTGACAAATATTGCACCGGAATGGCCAGTGAGGGAGGCCATGTGAGACTCGAGAGAGAGTGTAGCAGCTTCCTCGCGATAGACATCGTCATCAGGAGAGGATCGAATTATAGCTTCGAGCGTGGAGAGCGTTGGCTTGGTGACAACGTCGCCTGCGAGGTGTTACTGAGAGTTTGGGTTGGGCTCACGATGTGGGAGAAAGTGCTCACTGCGAAAATCAAATGCAGCGGATCCGGAGCTGTTCCATGCGATGGGGGCTGTTTGTAGGATACGCAGTGCTTGTGTAACTACATCCTCATGGGGTTGTTCAACTGGCACTCTAGCATCTGCGTGTGCTGCTGTGCTCATGTATTGCCGCGAGAAGCACAGCAGCGGCTTTGTCGACACCTGCAGAGCTTGCCGCCGAAGCTGGATTAATATTGTCCTGGTCATAACTGCAATTGCAGAGAAATTCTTGAATTGGAGCATCTAAATCCATTCGTTTCACTTTTGTACTTGGATGGGCCAGCGTTTACATCTCACTGCCACACTTCGGACTTTTGGTTGCATATTCCTACGTCTGACCAGATATCACGCAAATAGGATGGCGTTCTTGGTGCCTGGGCACATAAAATTGCCCATTCTAAGATCCAGAGTAAAATGAGGTGGCACGCAGTAAGCTGAGAATCTGATACGAGACGGGGAATGCAACCTATTTGGTCCAGTTGGCTTATAGGTCACAATGCTCTACCAAATCACCGCTTGTCACATGCGCTATACGGGATGAAGGCTCCTGCTTGGGGAGGGACTCTTGGTTGCGCCATACTAAAGCCGGAAAGCCACCCGCAACTAAAAACGCATATTAGCGTTTCTGGGGATCAGGGTGTAACGGGGTGCTAGCGTGCGACCGTTACAGTATATATAGCGTGTTACGCGTATTCCAGGCGAGCTGGAATATTGTAGTCTTTGTGGCTCAGTGAGGTGTAGCGCGAGCGTAACCGTACATCGTTACACAGGGCCACTCACAGCCCCGTTGCTGGTGTCATGTTGGCGCACTCGGCAGTGATCAGCAAATATACTGAATCCTTCGAGTCTCACGGGTATAACTAATTTCTTATTTCAAATACTTAACCATGGCTAATTTTCATAGGAAATGTACCCCACAGGTTAATATCGAGCGCAGCAGCTATGGCGGTGACGGCAAAAGTGAGTGCATATACGATAAATTTCTATGTGAATGTGGTGGAGAACGCACAACGTCTCACCCGAAAAGCCTAGGCGCTGACATGACTGCCCCTCAATTCAGCCCCTTTCATTTTTAGACGTCGCAAGACGCAAACTAAAGATTTGCAATCATCGTTGATTACTGTGTCACCAGATTTACTACGATCGTCATGTTGTTCAACTAACCACTGCTTTACTGTGCTCCCCATGCTCTGCAAGTAGCCATTATTTTCAAACTTTAATTCTCGTGCAATCTTTTAGTTTCGAATTTTCTCTTTTTGGCCAATATGAATCTCTTCGAAAAAGGCAATGGTAAAGACATCGTGGCATTGTCAGGACTCGGCGTCGCCAGCGATGACAAATCGACGACTACAAAATCTACTCTAGCCGAAGTCGAAGTAAACCCCGAATTGGAGGAAACTCTGAAGAAATTTGGCCTGAGACTCGAAAGCGATGGGTGCTTGAATTGGCAAATGGATGCCTCTGCGCATCCGAGGAATTGGAGCGTCTCGAGGAGGGCTTTTGATACTTCGGTTCTTCTTGCTTTAGATCTTTACACGTAAGTTCTCAAAACAAATGGTACCAGGTATATTATTGGTGTTTCCAGTAACTTATAATTGTAGAACTGCCATCAGTACTTCTGGGGTATGCTCTTGTAGTTTGAGGTTTTTTAAGGAGGGGTCTGACTCGCACCTATTATAGCCTTCCATGGCCCAAGCCGCCATGAAAGAGATGAACCTTGGTCACATCAAGTCGCTAATAGCGTTCAGTTCCATGTTGGTTCCTCAGACCCCATTCTAATACCATTCTAATATTTAGCCGTAGGTATCAATTTGGGCAAGCTCTCGGCGGAGTCGTTTTCCCGCCATATTCAGAATGCTTTGGAAGAAAAGCTGTATACATTGTGGCGACCTTGATATACTGCCTCGCATGCGTACTCACAGCTGAAGTGCCGACTATGGCAGGAGTCTGTGTGGGCCGGTTTATCTGCGGGATACTGTCTGCCGTTCCCTCTGTAGTCGTTGAGGGAAGCATTGAAGACCTCTTCAATATGAAATCCCGGGTGTGGATCGTCTTCTTATGGGCCTGTGCAACGACGGCAGGGCTCGTACTGGGGCCAATCTACGGTGCATATATATCTGCATACTGTGGATGGTGAGTATCATATCCTACAGACGTCGTCGACACGGTTATTGACTAGATATGTAACAGGAAATGGGTTCTCATCTCAGGAGCTATAGTGACTGGCGTCTTCACGCTCCTCCTCCTTTTCATACGCGAAAGCCGACCTTCGCGTCTCCTTGCCCAGCAAGCGGCCAAGCTCTACCACAAAAAGAGGCTCTCCTATCCCATTCACAGTGCCGATGTGACTCCCAACCTCGCAACCTTCGGCAGAATAGCACTTATCCGCCCATTACGCCTCTTTTTCACCGAACCTATCGTCTTTTTCGTTTCCCTCATGAGCGCCATCTCCTGGGCACTTATCTACCTTTTCGCCGAGTCACTGCCCTCTGTCTATGCCTCCCTTGGCTTCACTGGCCCCTCCACCTCACTAGCATTTATTCCTCTCCTCCTTGGGATCCCTCTCAGTATCCTTTTTCGGATTCACGATCAGCGCGCCCTCAGCCGCCGCGAACGCGCCAACCTCGCCCTAAACCCCGAGCAAAAGCTCACCGGCTTTGTCATTGCCGCCCCAGCTCTCGCAGTCGGGCTCTGGATCTTCGCCTGGACCATCCCCCCCGCGGTCCCTAACCTCAATTGGGCCATCTCCATGATTGGTCTCGTCCTCGTCGGTTTCGCCACCAACGAATTCGCGTGTACACTGTCAGGATACCTGGCTGATAGTTACACTATCTACGCCTCGTCCGCATTTGCTGCGCTGGCATTTTTGCGCGCTGTGCTGGCGGGAATTTTCCCGCTGTTTGCGCCGAGGATGTATAGCGCGCTGGGCCAAAACCTAGCGTCGACTGTGTTGGCTGCTGTGGCGACCTGTTTTTGTGGAGCAGCACTGCTATTTATGAAGTATGGAAAGGCAGTGAGGCAGAAGAGTAAGTTTGCAGGGCATAGCTTGGTGGTTAACAGGGCGACGCAGGCTAAGGGGGATAATGTGGAATAATAAGCGCTCTCTGGGAGTGGGCTTTGGTGAAGTGCATATATTCGAACTCACAACCAACGGACGATAAGGTGGCACTCGCGCTACCTAAAAGTTTGAGATATAGATCGAGAATAACGGGCACCTCAAGGTTCGAAAGAGGTTGGAAATCCTGTTGTTGCTCAAATTATGTACAGCAACTATAAATAAAATAGAGAGAAAATAAATCAATAAGTTAGAAGATATTTGAAATATTTTTTAGCAGATTAGTTATTCAAAAATAAAGGAAAGGGAAATTTTTCATTATCGCTAATTACAGCTATCAAATCGACGCCGTGTTGCGAGCAGAATGCACTACAATAAGTTGAGCTTGATGTAGAAACAGCCTTTTCCTTTCTAGCTCCAGAAACCTCCTCCGTGTGAGCCACCCCTCACAGCCCCCCGACCCCGCCCAGATTTTCCTTTTTCATCCACTCCTCCACAACCCCACTATAGTCATGCACCCCATAGTACTCAAATATCTCCCTCCAACCCCCCTTTCTCTTCCTCTCAATCCCCAAATCCCGACACAGCGTATCAACAAACGGCACAATCTCAAACACCATATCCGCCGATTTAGCACCCAACCCATTCGACGCCCTGTATCTAAAGAACCGACTCTCCAGCAGCGCCTGCCTCGCCGCCTCTTCCTCATCGGGCAACTCGACACTTAACTTGTCTGCGAAAAACGCCGTGATCCATAGTGCATGCATCTCTGCAATCCAGAAGCCTCGCAGCCCGATAGCTGCAAGCCCACAGTATGCGAGGTTCCGCGATGATAAAAAGGCGGGAGGTATGGCGTGTCGGTAGGCGCGGTATGCAGGCTCGTTGGCACGCTCGCGGTCTATGCTTGCGCCATGGGGGGGCTGGTCCTTTAGTTCGGGAAAGCGGCGCATGATTTCGGCGTCTGCGGCGGCGATGGTGGGGTCGCTGGGTGGGGCGGGCCCGACGGCGAGTTTGGGGGCTAGGGACGCAGGGAGGAAGGGGAAGGAGGGCGCGTGGGACCAGCCGGTACCGTAGATGAGGGCATCGGCGGGGAGGGTGGTATTGTTGGAGAGATGAACGCTGGATTTGGAAAGAGAGGCTATGTCGGAGATATGGACGTGGACGAGGTCTTTATGGAAGAGGGAGAAGAAGTCGGTCGGGTGGTTGAGGATGCCGACATTGGTGCCTATCCATACGACGCTGCCGTGGGGGATCAGCTTTTTGGTCTCGGGGTGGTCGTTGTATTTCGTCTCCTTGACGGAACCGTGGTCTATCCTTCCGAAGACGAAACGGAGTAGCGCTCTTCCAATCCTGGTGTCGTGGAGCAGTCGGCGGATCAAGGGGTAACCGTCGTCATATATACATGGACTGAGAAATGTCATGAACCGTGTTGTGGCGAGTTTCTCAAATTGTAGTTTTAAAGGAGAGACGTAAGAGTGGAGCAGCCAAGCTGGGCCACGCCCAGATTCTTTTAAAAGTTCAGATAGTGACTTAAATATTCAACGGTGGACGCTTACCTCTAATAACCCAGTCGACGTGTCTACCCTTTGAGGCATTGTGATAGACTGCATCAACAGCAGACTTCGAGCCCCCAAAGACGACAACATTGTCTGCTTCGCTCAAATCCCTCGCATGCTTACTGAGATCTTTAAAATGGAAAGCATGGCCTCCGAACTCATCACTTCCCTTTATGTGTGGAATATTTGGCGTTGAGGTAGCGCCAGTTGCTAGAACCATTCTCTTCGCAATGAGTTCATGTTGCTCTGTTCCCTCTCCGTCGGCACCATACTCAACATCGTACTTGATATGCCACTCGCCCCCTTGCAGAAGCTCAGCAGATGTCACCGTTGAACGGAGCTTGATTCTCTCATAAACACCAAAGTGCTGCGCATAGGCTGTAAAGTACCTATGCATCACCAATCCGGGAACGTGTGCATTGGGCGGCACACCAAACGTCTCAAAGTCCATAGGAAAATCCCCGAACTCGAGTGTGCCCACAAGGTTATTGGTGTAGAGGTCATCGTATATGCGCTCGGCGCACCATGTACCGCCAAGGCTCTTGCCGCTGTCAAGAACAAGTAACCGCGTGGAAGGATTGACTTGTAGATATGTCTTTGCCATTGCGAGGCCGAATAATCCTGCTTGTGTTAACTTTTGTTCGAGAGAGGAGCGCGGAGGTATTACCTGCCCCGATGACTACGAAGTCATATTCTTCCGCGATGCTGGTGCTCCCCATGTTAATTTTCTCGGCTTACTGAGTGCTGAGTGACTTGATTGTTTCCACTGCAAATGATTTGTTTGCTGCCTGTCTCTCTGTAGTTGCGATTGCATCAATCTATCGCTGTATGCGTTGCTGGGGCACAAAAGGGACCGATCTTGCCGGAGATATTCGAGCTGAGCGACTGCTCGCCAGCTTACGAAGGATTGTCCCGCTGGTGGGTGCACAGTGTCTCAACTTTCCATACTGCCTGCCAACCTCGGAGTCGCGAAGGATCGAGTATCCATTTCGGGTTAGACCAAGGGCACGATCGGGGTTCGGGGTGCTAGTAGCGGGTAGAACATTAAGCGGGGCGTGCCGCCGATCCGCCCCCTTTAGGGCCTTGGTATTCCATAAATACCATGTGAAGATGTGGGGATATCGAGATCAACAGGAGGGATTGATTCCTTCGGATGGGTTCTAGAGATGCGAGGGTTGGGTATTACCGTATCATATTGTCTATGCAAGTTGATGGGATGTTAGGTTATCGCCATCGCGATCTCGTTGTCGATCTGGGCCTTGGCTCCTGATCCCCTTGCTTCAACTTCTAGATTTGACCTCCAAGGTCTGTCAGACCTATATTTTCTGCCAGGTACAGTCTTACGCCCCCCCCCGGTCTAATTTCTGCTAACTCACGTATGCATCATTTACTCTTACGAGGCTCGGTTGAGTGCATATCGTAGTGTAGGTATCCACTGGATTGTTGAGTTGTCCGTGTGGAAAAGTTCATATAACTGAAAACAAGCAAAGACTTCCGATAGTCGGAAGGTCGCCGGAGATCTCAAGGCAAGGAGAAACTCACCCTGCACAACGGTTGCGCCACTGATCATATAATTGTTTCACATCACGGAATGATCTCTGCCATCTACCAGTTCGTGCATTAGTCACTTGGCTCCTTGCTTGACAGTGGAGTAAGCCACTTCCACCAAAAGGCTTAAATTGTCACCAAAATATACAAATGATCATTTTATAGTGATAGATGATGCTTATACCAATAGATAATGCGACGCGCGCTTGTAGTTCAAATATGCGTGGCTGATTACAGCAGTTTGGAAAATCCCGCCCTTTAAATCGATCCGATAACTCCAAAGCATGCCATGCCTACCAAAGCATGCCATGCCTACCAACCCACCACCCACCGATTCCCATAATCTGCGCCTGAAAACAAAAAACCATAAACTAGCTGCTCAACTTGTCAAACAATCTCACCAGACCCATCGCTGCTCCCGCTGCTGCGCTACCCACCAACACCATCTGTCCCGCTCCCCATAGGCCCTTCATCACATTACGCTTTCCACGCCACCCGCACACAAAGCACGTTTTAGAATATCCAAACACAAACAGAGCCACGATCATGACGCCAATTGACCAGCACAGGCCTTTCATGACCTCATCCTCGGCGACAAACATATACGGCAGAAGAGGTAGGAAGCCGCCTGCGAAGTAGCACGTGGCGATGGTAATAGCGCATGTGATGGCACGCGAGCTCGGTGGTTCCGGCTGCGTGTGTTCGAAGGCCATTAGGAAGTCGACAAGCTTGGGGGAGTCGGCGAGGTGAACAGCGAGGCTGTCAATGAGGGGCGTGGGGATGTCGTAGGTGGTGAAAATATCGGATACTGTTTCGGCGACGTTTTCTGGGTTCTTTGCTATGCGAGCTTGTGTCTGTTCGACAGTAGCTTCATATGATTCTCTGCGCAGGGAATTAGTACCTCTGGAAAATGATAGGAGAGAGAGTTGCTTACCCCTCACTAACTGCACCCAGATACCCACCGAGTCCCATTGAGATGGCACCAGCGATCAATTCTGCCATACCTGCAAAGATCACCGTCCTCGTGCCCAGCGTCGATAAGCCGGCCGTGAGGGCAAACGGCACTGTGAGGCCATCGGACAAGCCAATGATGGCATCTGATATGATTCTGGGATCGACTTTGAAGTTGGGCCCCATGAGAGGTTTACTTGCCGCAGCAGTTGGCCACAGCATCTCTAAATCCTCACTCTCTCGTGACGACTCGCCCTTGAACTCTGCCATTTCATCGTTTGGGATAGCCTTGAAAGCGGCACTGTCCGAGTTGGTGAACCAGCGAGATTCCGAGGGTTCCTTGGACGAGCTGCGCTTGACGAAGGACATGATGGAGTTTGGTGACGAGGAAGCAAGCGTTTGCGAAGACGAGAGTTATAAATTGCCCTTATACACTGGAAGCAAGGACGGTCATAATCGAATCTAGAAGCAAGAGCCGGGGCGAGGTAGGACAACATCAATTGCAACAGCACGCACACGACTGATTAGCCTATCGTTGCTTGGAACTCCGAACACCCCGCGCCATCCAGCCAATCTGCGTCATGGCATTTCAAAGTCCCACAGGCTTCCTTGCCTCACTGTGCCCCCGTGCACATACTGGAATAGCTTCCTTAAGTCCATCATTTTCTGTTGAGACATCACATCCCATGTGTATCAATCCAACAGCTGGGATTGGTCGACGAGGAACCACATTGGAGCTATAGCTAGCAGCTAGGAAATAAGGAAATACGAAATATGCACCTAGCAGCGATGGCGTTGGGTGTACGTTACATTGCCCCAGCATTAGACGCATAGAATGCACCGAAAGCGGGATGTTAGGGCTGGTTGGAAGCAACAATCGTTCCGTTTGGTGGTGGTTGCTGACATTTGAAGTTGTTCGGTGCTAGGTTCTGCCGTTCCTTCCCCCACCCGCCCTACCAATACCTGCCAATAAGCTGGGCGCAAGGGGAACGTGTGTTGCCAAGCAGCATTTTTAGTGATTTTAGTGATCTTAGTGACTTTTAGTGTCTTCTAGTGTATTCTGTGATTTTAGTGCAGGGGCCCATCAGGAACAAGCATCTCATTTATGGTCAACGACGGGGGGACTTAGGCTTATCGCTAAGATCGCTAAGACGGCAATTGCAAACGGTGATCTCTTGGAAAAAACAGAAAGTTGGCCATGATTGGCGTTGAAAACAGCCTGGTCTAACCTCTAGGAGTTCCTGTAACCCGGTTGTTCCTGGACGGTGCATCGGCAGACCGTCGGTGTACACACGTGGGGTGTCATATCCATTCTTACCCCCCACCAGCACCAGCACCTTCCGTGCGGAGAAACATACATCATTGAGGTTATCGTTGCTTTTCGTGCCAAGCTACCGAACCTTGACATTTTTCTTACCGGCTGTTTTCTTACTTGGGCCGCGTTCGTTACAATTCCTGGTCCTGGAAGCTGCAGCTCGTACAGCATGTAAGATGCGATCGCCGGTTGCATTGATACCGGTCGAGGCAGGTCCGTTGAAAACCCTTACAGCGGAACTCGGAGAGACAGAGCTGCTCTGGTAACGGGTGCGTGATTTGGCAAATGATTGTCCTCGATCCAACCTCGTGTCTCCATTGATCGACAACGTGTGGTTTCCTCGTGGTGATGTGAAAGGCAAGGTACACCGGGTGGAAGCCGTGGAAGCCGGAATAGACTGCTTTGTGGGAGCTGCAATCAAAATTTCAAAATTTCAAGAGACTCAACAAGTCGGGAGAGTTCCGAGATACAATATAGGGAAAAATAACACAAGAGTTGCCAAGAACGAGTGAATATAAGAGGCTGTGCCACCACGTCCTTCTCTGACTAGCAAGAGTAGCCCCATTTGTTGCCTCCAATCCCACATAACTCCTTCAAGATGCGTTCAACTACAGTCTTGAGCATTGCGCTCTTCGCGGCCTTGGGCCTTGCTGCTCCTTCCAAGAATGGACCTGGATCTCCAGCGTCCATCAAGAACTTGAAGGAGAAGGTCAAGAATGTTGTCCACATCGTCATGGAGAACCGCTCCTTTGACAACTTGGTCGGTGGCCAGACCTTCACCAAGGACATTGACACTCCTGCCAACAACGGCCCCTTCTGCAACAAGGTCAACACCACCGACCCTCACTCCAAGACCTTCTGCACCCGCGCCAGGGATTTCGATTCGATCAAGGACGACCCAGATCACTCTGTCCACGGCAACAACTTCCAGTTATACGGCACATTCCACCCGAACAACGAGGACGTTCAGTCAGGAAAGCTGGTTGCTAACAACAAGGGCTACCTTGAGCAGCACCTGCGCTCTCACCCCAAGCTCACTGATGTTGACTACGCTGCCAGAGAAGTCATGGCGTATTACACCCCGGATCAAGTGCCTGTTGTCACTGAGCTCTGCAAGGAGTTTGTGACCTTCGACAAATGGCACTCTTGCATTCCAGGTGTATGTGATAATTATCTTTAAACGAACAAGCTTGGACTTGCTAATGCGAAAGATAGCCTACCAACCCCAACCGCATGTGCATCCACGCCGGTACCTCCGGCGGCCGCGGCACCAACGACAAGACCTTTGACCATTCAACCATCACCGAGCTGAGTCTCTTCGAGCAGCTCTCTTCCCAGAACATTACCTGGATGAACTACGATGGCACGAACGGAGCCTTCAACTCTGACGCCAAGTTCTACCAGTGGACCATCGCCAATGGCAAGGACAAGACCAACGTCAGGCCCCTCGAAAGCTTCTTCCAGGACGCCTACCTCGGAAAGCTCCCACAATACACCTTCATCAACCCCTCGTGCTGCGGTCTCGACACCAACTCCATGCACCCTACCGGTCCCATCTCCACCGGCGAGGTTTTCCTCAAGCAGATCTATGACGCTGTCCGCGCCTCCCCACAGTGGGACAACATGCTCCTCGTCATCACCTTCGACGAGGCCGGTGGTTTCTACGACCACAGCGCCCCACCTAAGGCAGTCCGCCCTGACAACCTGACCTACACTGAGGCCACGCCCGACGGAAGCACATACACCTTCAACTTCGACCGCTACGGTGGCCGTATCCCTACCTGGCTCGTTTCCCCTTACCTGTCGAAGGGACACGTCGAGCACGAGGGCGTCAACAGCGCTGGCAAGACCGATGTCTACAGCGCTACCTCGGTGCTGCGCACCCTTGGTTACCTGTGGGACTTTGAGCCATTCACTCCCCGTGTTGAGGCTTCCCCATCATTTGACCATCTTTTCCAGAAGAACAAGAACAACGCTGCCCCCAAGTTGATGCCCAACCCACGCGCGTTCTAGAGGGAGCGGATATGGAAATAAATATTAATATTTAGATCAGTGATAATATATTTTTATAATTCGTTACTGCACCATTTATCTTCTACTTAGCGCCCCTGCACATCAAACAGTCGCAGGCGCCACTTCCTTAGCCCCCCCCGTCTCCGCCGCCGAATGCTCAACTCTCTCCTCGTCTGCCATCTCCTTATCCGCCATCTCCCTATCTGCCATCTCTTGCTCCAGCTTTCCATTCCCCCTCCGTTGTCCCACCTCCGCCAAGCTCATGCCCCCCTGTCTAAGCCTCTCAAACTCCAACGACGCCTCTGCTTCCTCTTCCCTCTCCTGCTGGCTCATCTCCGGGCCAATAAATAACACAAATGCGTCATACGCCCACACTGCGCCCATGAAGATGCCAATCACCTTTGCGTAGTCGAAGCGCGAGGCCTCGGTTGCGCTGGGGGGAAGGGGATACCGCTGTCCGATAACGGCTTGGATGGTAGCGCTAGCAGAGGAGACCAGGTTACCAAGTTGGTAGGTGAGGCCGACAAGGAGGGAGCGCAGTGCCGGGGGAGAGAGCTCCATAAGATGAATTGCTACCGGTCCTGTTGGGAGGGTTAGTGTCTGAGCTGTGTGTATGGGAAGGAAGGAGACTTACCCCAAATACCGAGCACGAAGAACTGTTCGAAAAATGCGGATGCGGCAAGATGGTTCTTGGTGTGTGGAAGGACGTAGGCGGGGAGAATGGCACCGCCCATCACGGCTGCGGTGATCATGGTAAGGCGGCGACCGGCGAAGGTGCTGACGTATCCGAGTACGGAAGCACCGATGGCGGCACCGAGCTGGCCTACGACGGTGACGGTTGTGATGTCCTTGGGGCTCATGCTGAGCTGCGACTGTAGGAAGGTGGGGAAGAAGTCTTGGCTGCCGTGGGTGGTGGCGTTGAGGCCTGACATGAGGACGACCATGTAGATGATTAGGAACCACTAGGACGTATTATCAGTACTCTGCAAGAAAGAATTCGCGGTAAGGGGACTTACGTTATTAGCGAGCGCAACCTTGGCCTCCTTTCCGTAAGTCCGGAGAGCAGCGAACTTGGACTCGCCGCCATTGGAGCCAGTGCTGTGCTTAGCCTCGCGCTCTGCCTTCATGACCTGGAAAGCGTTGGTCTCGGGTGCGTACCATCTCAATGCGATGATGAGGATGGGTGGGCCGGCACCGAACCAGAACAGGCTGCGCCAGCCGTGTGTTGTAGTCGGTACGAGCGCGAGAGTGAAGACGGCGGCGAGCATGTAGCCGATGGCGTAGCCGGATAGGAAGACACCTGATAGGACACCACGGGCGTCATAGGGGAGATCTTCGAGAGCAGTTGCAGCTGCGGGGCCGACAAGTCCTAGGTACGTTAGAGGTCTGTATTAATCCGCATGGAGTCCAGGGGTCTTACCGCCCATGGCAATGCCATATAGAGCGCGAACGCCTAGGAACTGCGGTAGGGTATTGCAGAATCCGGTGGCGAGCTCGAGGACGATGAACAGGGACAGGTTGATCAGCATGGGCCACTTGCGACCATAGCGGTCGGATATAACACCAAAGATCAAGGCGCCCACAGATCGCAGCATCAATGTGATAGTCTGAAGTCACAGTCAGAAAGGCTCAACGCGTAGCAAGTGGGAAACATACAATTCCCCAAGACACATCCGCCTTAGTCACTCCAAAGGCTGTCGAGATATCGGTGACAGTTAGCGAGACGGTAAAGAAGTCAAACGCGTCCCAGGTCCATGATATGAATCCGACGATGAACAACAACCACTGGTGAGAGTCGAGTTCACGCAGGATGGAGATCGGGTTCCTGAGCTTTGTCATGGGTGGTTTGAGACTCGTCGGGCGCGTTATAATGTAGCGGCCTATTTGGCTTGGGGAGCTGTCGCGTATGTCAGTACTGCAAATGCGACATAGTTGATAGTTCATAGTAACGTACTAGAACCACCCCGCAGCCATGTGGTTTCTCATCTTCGCGGTTTTCGGTGTCAGTCGCTCAGGGCAGATAGGGTAGAGGCTGAGTGGAAGTTGTCGGTACGTATGGAGAGGGATGTACAATGGAAAGTCTTATCCAACGTCGACAATGCGGGGAGCACAAAGTAAGGTTCAGCTACGACTACAGCGAGACACCTGCCACAAGTCCGGGGCCCCGCGAGTTCTAAATACCTCAAAGAATGCGGTTAAGCGAATTCGAACCGCCTTTGCTCCTTCCGCATCTGTACAGCTCTTTGTGGGGAGGACTCTATGGTGTGGAGGAGTTCTTTGTGCGGAGCAGCGGTTGGAGTGATGATCTCAGTATCAACGCGGCATGGAATGTGGATGCTCAGTATGGATGGAGCACGGGGTAGCGCGATGAGAGAGCGGCACAGTCCCGTCTTTCATGAGAAAAGAATGAGTGTGGGTGTCGCACATCGTACGATGCGCATCTCACATCCCACATCCCACATCCCACAGAAACCAACATAATGCATCATGCATGCTTACGGTGCTGGTACACTGCAGTATGTTCTGCCAGGCTCTCTCATCGGTGGCAATATATTTCGTTCACTGACTACAGTGAGTGTTTCTCCCCCATGCGCTGAAAATGCAGTTGCCGGCAGTCGCGAATAAGCAATTTTGGTTGATCTAGGCTAGTCAAACTAGTTCCCAGTAGACCTTGAAGCTAATTGGCCGACCGACAAGCGCTAAGGCCTTTCGTGCGGGGAATTATGACGGCCACGGGGATATGATCTTGTTTACCCCGCACTTCAAGTCAGGGGCTAGTAAATGTTGGGTTACTGATCGGGATCTTGTGCCTGGTGGCTTCCGATCCGACGGTGTGAAGCTTTTTCTCGGCGACCGCCCCCTTTGACGCCCCCCCAAGCCTGTTTTTTCGACGCCACCACCGTGCTCTACCGTCTTTGCGCATGTGATATTGCCAATTGCCCACTATAAGAGGTGCTAAGCCAACGATGGATCCTCCAACCGCATCCTTTCGACCGAATTGCCGCAGGCTGGTGGGGAAACTTTTGCGGCTGCGACCACACCGACCAGACTTCGAGGCGATTCGTATTGTCCACAAACTTGGCTTCGATGAGGCTCCGTGGAGGCGTTGTGCGCTTCCAGTGTTGCGCCACCTCAGCTGCGGGCTAGAAGCCATTGGTTTCGCTTTCGTCATTGCGGCAACTGGCTGTTTCGAGGTCTGGATGCAGTTGAACGGCTTGTTGAGCTCCTGTAATAACGACCGGAGACCACGAGGCCTATGGCGAACGTCGCACCTGGTATCCAACCAGACATGCTTTAGAGACTAATGCGATTCCCTATGTTGGATCATGGCGTTTCCGTCACCACTGGATTCCAGAGAAGTCGATAATAAATTGTTGAATGGTCCCTAGTTATCAATAATCGGTATTATTTCCGCTTCAGCGGGGGCTGGAGGATATGTGGATCGTAGTACGTAGATCGTGAACTTTCATCTCGTGCGTTCGTCGACAACAACCCTCGAGGGCAGTCTTGGGAGTTGTTAAAGTTGTGCATCATGGGCAGCAACGACTAGCCCTCGAATTATACTCCTAACGTCTCCTCATCAGTGAAATTGTGGGAGCATAACTGCCAGGTCCAGTTTTGTAAGACGGGGTAGGTCCAAATAAGGCATTAGGGCTCCCGTCACGAAAGTGGTCGCCGGCTTGGGCTCGATATCGTAGCTTTCTGGTGTACAGACATCTCAGATCTGTACTTGTTGGTCGATGGTATGATGATAGATATTTAGTGAAATTCTGTCTGGTCTTGCTAAAATGGGAAAACGGCGGTAAGGCAACTTCATGGCGAGTATCGTCGGTTAATATTCGGTGATCCCCCCACGATAGTGTTCGCCGGCTTGAGCATTATTTCGTAGCTTTCTGGTTTACAGGCATTAACAGGCCTTTATTTGTCGGTCAATGATATGATGATGGATATTTCGAGTAATTCCGTTGGGTCCTCCTTAAATAGAGATATGGTGAGTCAACTTCGCGGCGGGTATCTCCGGTTAACGTTTGGTGATTCCCACCATGGCGGTAACCACTGTCGCGTTCGTGATGCCACGCACATCACATTTGTTGAGTATTATATGTTGACCGTCGACATCGAAATAGTACTTAAAATCAAATTCCTCGAATTTGTGTAAAAGCTTACAACATAGTGCGTATTATATATTAGCTCCGGAATTCCGCGGCTACACCTTTCGGCAATAAACACCCGTTTAAACAGTCCGGCGTCTTGGTATTTCCAGCACTCCGCAGAGGAACGAACTATAATAAATATACACTATAACCCAAAAACCAGATAGCTAACCTATTTTCAGCGCTAAATGTATACGAATGGAGCATACTGACAGGAGTGGTGACGTTGGCCATCAACGGTAGTTACCCCTCGGCGAAGCTATTTGGCCTCGGCGTTATAGAGTCAGTGCTAAATGGTGACCACTTCGCCGATTAGCGAACGCGAAAAACAAGATGCATGTCAGAATCATCACCCTGTCAATGCAGCTCATATGGCACGTGTGCTCTATACGTCGATCGTAGCTCATATACATAAGTTTCGAGCTAGATGGCTGTCTGGATACAGTAAGCGGGGTGGGCGATGAAACAACATCCCTCAATAACCAACAGCGAGGCTTAGTTTCCGAGTGATGCCCGCCGGCAAATTGGCCGCTATACGAGAAACGCCGTGGTTCAAATGCGCCGCCATCAACCTCCTGACGCTAGTTAAAGGTGCCTTCGGGCTAGGTGCAGAGTCAGGAAGCTCTGGAGTTAGGGTAGTAACTATATGTCTACAGTTACAGGGCGCGAGAGAGAAACGGCCCGAAATGCTGCGGGGCATATACTTTCGTCTCATAGTTAAGATAAGTGAAGCTGTGAGTTGTTTTTATATGCCTTCTTGTATATGCTTAGTTTCCTGGGGAGGCCCTGGGCATGAGATGATATGGTTTACCCTTGAGGCTTTGCTGGGAAGAGCTATATAAGCCCGCGTAGCTCCTCTCATTATGATTCTCGTGTTTTAATTTCTTATATCAACACCTGATAGTTTCGCATCATTATAACGCCAAGATGAAGTATCAAGGGATTTTGGTAGCGGAGCTACTGACTTTTGTCTTTTCAACCTGTGTTGTGGGCGTGAGCTCACCGGCGTCCTGGGCCACATCTTCAGATGGAGTTTATAAGCTCTCGTCTTTTGAAGCACCAGTCAAGGGAGCAGGAAACCCAGGCAGCGGCTCGACCTGGGAGCTTCAAGTTGATGATACTTCGAGTGGGCACAAGCAATCGATCACTGGCTTTGGAGGTAGCCCATCCAGATCTATCCTGGCCTTAGGATTTACTAACGTCTTGTAGCTGCTGTGACAGATGCAACCGTCTCTTCTTTCTCGGCCCTGTCGGCGTCGCAGAAAACAGCTTTGCTAGCCGACCTCTTGACCACCTCCATAGACGATGGCGTAGCATTCAGCATATTCCGCCACACCATCGCTGCATCTGACTTGTCGGGGAATGTTTATGCTTACTCTGACGCGATAGACCCCGACCTCGCCAACTTCGATCTCAAGATCGAAGGTAAAGACATGCTCTCTTGGCTCTCCCAGTTTAAAGCCATAAACTCTGCTATCAAAGTCGTCGGGTCCGTGTGGAGCCCGCCAGGGTGGATGAAGCTAAACGGTGTCATGGATGGGACGACCACGGACAACAACCTCGACCACAAGTATGCTAGTCAGTTTGCGCAGTATTTTGTCAAGTATATCCAGGCCTTCAAGGCTGGCGGCGTCGATGTCGATGCGATTACGATCCAGAACGAGCCGCTGAATAGTCAGGCTGGGTACCCTACCATGTACATCGCAGCGGATGAATCCACGTCGCTCATCCAGAACAACATTGGGCCAGCGTTAAAATCTGCGGGGCTTACGACGGAAATCTGGGCTTATGACCACAACACTGGTAAATCCGACTCTACGTAACAGAGGCAGCCATATAACTAATTATCCAAGATGTGCCAGCGTACCCACAAGCCGTTCTCGACGGTGCGGGCTCCTTTGTCAACACGGTTGCCTGGCATTGCTATGCCGCAAACAATGACTGGGGAGTTCTGACTCAGTTCCACGAGAAGAACCCCAACGTAGCCCAGTACCAGACCGAATGCTGGACATCGCCTACAAACACCTGGTACAGCACCATCGACTTCGTCATGGGGTAAGCAAACCGCTTCCTCACTTTATTACATCCCTAACTCTTAACCTCTCAGACCAATGCAAAACTGGGCTTCTGGATCCATTGCATGGACTCTCGGCAGTGACACCAACAACGGCCCTCATCTCCCCGGCGGCTGCAGTACCTGCCGCGGACTTGTCGTCGTCGATACCGGCGCAGGCACGTATTCCAAGACGTTGGACTACTACCTCATGGGGCAGTTCTCGCGTTTCGTGCCCCGCGGCGCGACTGCTCTGGCAACTACAGGGAGTAAGGACTATGGTGGCGGACAGAAGTTCGAGGCTATGTCGTTTCTGGAGGCGGACGGATCGAGGACGGTGGTAATACAGAATAATTTTGGGAATGAGGTTTTCCTTACTGTGACGTTTAAGGGTGGGGAAGCGTGGAGTGGAAAGGTGTATAAGGAGTCGTTGACTACTTGGCAGTTGCCGCCTGCAAGTGGGTAAGCGGGGTGATGGGAAGGGGCATGGTAGCGGCGTGGGGGTGAATTTGAGAGTAGATTTTGCTCATAGCTATAGAAAGCAGTCTAGGATGTTTCACATATCGATTACTATAAACTCACTGTCAAATAATAGATTTTATGATCATACAGAGTAGGTTTTGGCCCACGCATGTGGATGGTTAATACCTGGTTCTAGATTTGTTGTAATAACCGAGAAACGGGGTCACCCACACTTCCCCCCGCACTTCATCTCAACCATCCCCACAACCCCAGCTCCATTTGATCTCCAGATTTCTGGCGACACGTGAATCTCGTTAGCCAACGCCGATCTTTATCATCACTAACGTCCGTTTGTACTCAGACTCTATCAACTCTATCTTACCCACTATCGCTGCTACTGCTGGTATTATCACCATTTATTCACAAAGAGTACCTCTGTCTCAGGAGGCCTCAACTATGTCGGAGACGGCGTCGCGGTCGTCACGTGGCAAGGCTGAAGGGGCCGGGTCCTCGCGACAGAACTTGTCGGCGGCCCATCTAGAGAAGAGAAGGATGGCAGACCGGGAATCACAGAGGGCAGGCCGTGAGAGGACGAAGAATCATATACGCCACTTAGAGAAGCTGGTCAAGTCTTTGCAGAAGACGGAGGATAATGACAGACTGGGCGCACTCATGGAGCAATGCCAAGAGCTTCGTGGGCAGAATGAGCAACTGATGTCGGTGATTTCCAATATCGGTAGGTTATGCAAAAGCATAGAGCACCCCGATGAGACACGCACACGCTCGGGCACTTCACCACCAGGTGTCACCTTCAAAACATCCATGGAACCGGGTCTCCACCAGCAACCACTTCATGGCGGAATCGCCGCAGCAGATATGCGTCCTTCTTTTCCGGCACATGAGGGCCATCCTGAACCTTGGTGGCATCAGATTGGCTTGAGTGAAATGGAGGGAATGCACCAGGTGCCTATCAACCCCGTGCTATCCTCCATAGATTCGTTGCTGCCAAACCAGAATTCGTCGATACAGGCACAAAGTCCTATTCAAACTGCCCACACAGTACCAAGGCCATTTCCCGCTCCGGAGACAGCCACTGAAACTACAGCTGAAGCCGTAAATAATATTCTTTCCAAGGCTGAGTTGTTTACCGTCCTATCTACCCAGCCGAACGAAGATACAGATATCTCCATTCGAGCAGTTCTGAATGGATGGAATTCCGTAAGGCAGACGGACTCCTTGGACGACGGCTGGGAGTCGATTAGCAAGGTAGACCAGCAAGCTTTCATCTCTTGTGGTCTTATCGAGAGGCTGGCTATCCTCCAAATTATGAGGCTAAAACTACGAGTATGTATTCCCCCTTTATTAAATTTAGGCTTGCTAACAATACGGACTGAAGCATGTAGTTGATCCCACGAGCGAAAATCTTGGACGACTTCCAACGTTTATGCATCCAAGGTGTGCACATAATTACCGTAAATCAAGCTTTTGTTATCTAACATTCCATTAGACCAACTCAAAACCTAATCCAGCATCCGACCATGGTTGATTATTTTGTGTGGTATGACCTTCTCCCTAGGATGTTGTATGGACCAATTTATATACTAACAACACATAGGCCAGACCTACGAGATCTCCTTATACTGTCTCCGTACCAAAGCATGAAAAGTGCAGATGTGGTAAAATTTGTTTCCATCTTCGTTAAAAGCATACGGTTTCAATGGCCATATGACTTGTGCGATTCTTTTACCAAGAACCCACACTCCGGCCTCTACTCATTCTCCGACACCTTTAGCAGACAATTCGAAGATATTCGAAGTTGGATGTTGGATTCCGACTTTTTTGTCATGTGCCCGCAGATGATCGGTTATATTCCAATACACAACCCTGGCCCAGGAAGGGTCCTCGGGGGATTTTTGGATCAAGGACACTTTGAGCAAGAACAAAAGACCCAGAATGACACCGAGCCTGACTGGAGTGATGTTTTGATCCCGACATGATCCAATGAATGAACCAAGTTTGTTCTTCCAGGAAACCCAGTTGGACCGGATACTCTAACGGAACCGGCGGTAACCCCATGTAGGGGCTAACACATACCCGCCCGGCCCACGGTATCCATTAGACCACTTAGGAACATGATAATATCAAGAGGCACCTAATTTGGAAGATGGGCGGGCACCACTGGGGACCTTTAAAGTCTTGTGTTAACATAACGGTGGATTCATGGAGCTCCCACGATGGTAAGAGCTTGTCGGGCGTAGGATTCTTGAAATCACGCGAGCATCTACAATCAGACAGAGAGCGAAAATATTACATCAATAGCTATATAACAATGTACAACTCTATATACTGACTGGCTACTTTGCAAATGCATACATTGCTCCGACTGCCCCCATTGGAATCACAACCGCTAGCATCGTTATGAAATTCTTTGTCGCAACGCTCGCTCCGCTACCCACCTTCTCCAGCTTGGAAATCGCATCAAACTCGGGCACATACTGCATTTTGAAATTCGTCTCACCACCAAGGCCGTGAATACCCGTAATAACCATCTCCCAAAAGCTTTTCCTGTTGTGTCGAATTCTCCACTTGTCCAAGAACGAGACGGATCTGAAAAGGTACGCAACGGTCATGAGAAGAACAACCTGTAGGTATGCCTTTACATAGCCAAGGTAAGAGGCTTTGGGAATGGCCAGGGCATCACAGAGCTCTTCTCCATTGTACACGCGCGATTGGGCGTGAAGAAAATCTTTCGAGGGGTAGTGCGGAGGTTGGTCTGCTAGTGAAGTGATGATGTTGTTCGCAAGGACCTTGCTGATCTCAGTCGGTTTAACATCTGCCTCCAAGACACTATCGAAATAGGCCTTGGAAGTCACCGCTGTCTTGAAAACATCAGTTGGAGTGCCCATATAGTAACCCACAAGACGCCATAACTGGATGTAGTCTTCGATTTCCTGTTGTTTCAAGTAGATCCCCTGCGACGGCAGTGCAAGCCAGAGAGCTTGAGATGAATATGTTGCAATCGTGGCTATTGTATCCTGGTCATTGATAGGTACGCCAAAGCTTTCAACATCGTAGTATGACGGCCTAGTCTTGGCCATGCCGAGGATCCTGCTGCGAACAGAGGCGTGGAGAAGGCGCACACGCACGGAGTCGAGCCATCCCTGGCCACCTGGTTGAATGGATTCCAATGTCTTTGTGACGTTCAACAAATGCTGAGTGGTTTCAAACCTAAATATGATGTTAGCCAATATCCTTTGTGAACATGGATACTGATCTTGCTTACATTCGCTTCCGGCCAACTTTGGGGGCAAACCCTCCTGTCCTAGCCAGCGTTTCAGCAATTCGAGCAGCACCCTTAGCTAGTTAGCATATCTGTCGAGGTTACACTCATCCATAGAGTAGCTCACCATTCCTGCTACCAAACTTGAGAACGTTCCTCCGATAAGGAAAGCCTCTCCGTATCTATAGAAGACCTTAGATATGTTAGTAAGTTCTCATAGAGAAATGACTCATGGACCTTACATCTTGTCCACGCTTAATTTGATCCCAATTAACCCAGTCTGGGATGGTATTCACTTCCTTCCAAAACTTGTTTATGACTTCATCCTCTCCACTCAAGGCCAGTTCCTTGACAATCGTGAATAAATCATCCCTCGACGCTGGTCCAGTTGTGGCCTTGCCGCTGGCAACTTTGTGTTTTTGTATCCGTTCTAACACTTCTGAGCCAAGGGTGTCATATGTGTACAGGAGCGGCTTGAGCTCCTCCTCAGTCTGGTGGAGGTCTGTCCAACGGAACTTATATCCCCAGCAATCGTGGAGTTCGCCGTTGACAGGGAGCGCTTTAGCAGTGTTAGACATTTTTGTCTCTGCAGTTATCAGGGGGTATCAGATAGCAATAGAATAAAAATATTTCAAATGCTTATGATGATTATGGTGATGTTAAACCAGAGCTGGCAGTCCCGGGAAAGTGATATAATATAGGACTCGTGGTAAATGCATGTGGCAATGGCTCGCCGAGGGCCGCATTAATAAACACTGTACTATGGAGTCAGATGCTACATGATAAAATTGCGGGGTAATCCAAACTATACTTGGATTGTTGTATTGAACAATTGACACGGAATCTAGGAGTACGGTGTGTGGGGTGGCATGAATATGAGAGTGCCAAGCCGTGACTCTTTGATACGGAGTCAATTGTGCAAGGGTTATGCGTAACGAACAAAGCTATGCATACAACGATCTCACAAAATCGTTATCCACGGCAATCAACTACAAATAAAGTTTGACTACCGAAACTGCTCGATGTTCCATTGCAGAGTTTGGCATGAGTAGACATGTGCTCGAGTACAAATATACTCGTACTCTCCGTGATTCTGATATACTCAGACATGTGCTAGAGACCACACCAGTAACAACACAGGCAACCCAAATGACGGGGAAATGAGAAGCTGGAGGGATAGTAAAAGCTATCTATTTTCTGTATCTACTTAGTTGCTTTACTATGCTATTATATGTTTATAACAGGTACGTTTATATAGAGAAAGTCACATGACAAGTATATTTACATATAAAATAGGTGTAAAGGTACTTTGCCGTCTATACGGCGCCGGTGTGCCAAGAAACCGTTAGCGAACGACCGTTTTAGAGCTTAACGCAGACCACGGTCCGGCATGGAGTGATGGACCCAAACCGACTCGTCGGTCCGACGGGTTCGGTCCCCCATGACGCACCCTACTTAATGCATACATGTAGTACTCTTAACTTTATTCTACAACTTTAGTTTTACTAGTGGTGTTTTTGCTGCTAAACAGCATCTTTCAACAATTGTTTATGTTACGTCATCACACAATCGTCGGGGTAATCTCCACCAAAAATTCGAAATGAAGTTTTATATGGTATCTTGATGTCTATCTTCCTCTTCAGTCATGTCCTGAAAGAAAGTCCACCAGCATAGGAGCGCCCCAACTTTCTGCCTTGGGATCGAGTAGTCAGCAAAGAACTACAACTCCAACCGCCTCAATGGAGGAGTCACGGCTAGGACCATTATCGCCATTTCGCTTTGCTGCAGGAACGGCATTACTCGTCGCTCTGCAACACTGGGCGCGGCGATGGCTGCTTTCTGGTGCCCCAATTCTTCAATTCCTTATTCTCCATGGGAACTCTCAGGGCCATCGCATCCTCCCCTTGACCGGTCTATGGCCGATGTTTACAACATTGCATCTGATCTACGCCATTGCCTCAACGTCGTGGATTTTATACTGGGTCTTTGCTCTACTTTGCTACCAAAGCATATTTCTCACGTGCCTTTTGCAGTACCAGGTGGTTGGAGATTTTGTTAGGAAGAAATCAAGGTTTCTGCTGAAGCAACTACATTTCATTGATGATAAGATCGCATTCTTCAATATTCCGGCATTAGAGATCGACACAGACGTTGATGGACTTATGGTTTTGCGAGGCATCACATTTTCACTCTCGACCCTAAGTTTTACTGTTCATGGTGTCGAGGTTGGGATCAAGCTGTCTGACGATATGGAGTTGGCGATCCAAACAGAGAAGGTTACTGTCGCGCTGTTTAGGAGGATTAATATAGGAGACTGCTTTGCGAATGTTAAAGGTGGTCAATATGAAATGACTTTTGGCTGTATACCGGGAAATACGCATGATGCCCAAGGAAATGCTATTTTCGTCGAGGATACTCCTTTGCTTAGAGCTGCATCTCGAAAGGGGAGTTGGGGAGGGCGTTCTATAACTAAGATGACAAAGGACCTAACTAATGACAATGCACCGGATGATGCATCTATCGGGTCTGGCCTCGAGTCCATGGAAAAGTTACCTCTTGACAATGAAGAAGCTGCGGAACGTTACCGCAACGTCCTACAATTTATCCGAGAGACAAGCTCAGTTCAGGAATCTCGGGCACATATCCACAAACTTAGCAGGACGCCCAATGGTTATACTGAAAAGGGTTGCGACATTATTGACGCAAATGCTCTCCGAGCAGCCATCTGTTCAGAGCTTCACCAAATGCCATCAGTTCCCCACCCACCGAGGATGTCTATTAAGGTTACAACCCTACAAAACAGTCTTCCGCCACCTGCCAGGAGACTCCTGCATAGACTTCCTTTGCTTTTACGTTCTCTTCTCAACGTCTTAAGTTACTTTCACCCTGTCACAATTTCGTCCATCACCGCAACCGCTTCAGGGAGGTGGATTAGTGCGATGCTCGAAAAGGAGATATTCCAAGACTATTGGGAACGTGACAGCGAAATTAGACATCTGAAAGAACGCATTTCCCTCTGGCTCACCGACGCGAACTTTACCGTCGAACTCTGCGGCTTCACTGGGCTGGCTCAGGTCCCCATTATATCGTCCTATAACATTATATGCCAGCTAGATTTCAAGGACCTCATGGCCTATCGCACATTACCAAGAGAGGCGAATCTGAATCGGGTCATTCAGCTGGGAGGTGCAGATGCCACGTTCACCATTCCATCGTTCTTGCTTCCACACCACGAGCATATCCTACCGCCGATTTCATCAAATAAAGACAAGTATGACTTAAAAACAAACATCGATTACGCAAGTAGCAAGCCAAAAAGGGTTCAGGGAGAATATGATCTCGAACAAGCTTATAGAGATGAAGCGAACGTTACGCTTTCCGCACACGTCCGTTTACCTGCTGTCTTTGATCAGGAGCTTCTCGACTGCATTGCAGCGCTAGTGAAGGTCACTAAAGTAATTGAAATGGAAAGTGAGCGTACTGGGATGGACAACGAGGTATCGGGACTAAAAGACTTCACAAAGGCTTTGAATAAGTCTGCGAAAGAGGGTTTAAAAAAGGCAGTAGTGAGCGGAGTGGTTAACGATCGGTGGATAGCAAGACTGGTGGGAAAGATTACAAAGAAGTTAGAGACTGCCCAAGGTGATGTGGGCTATTCGACTGGTATTCCTGTAGCGCTGGGAGACTATAGGAAGCCATACTTAGAAACAGAAGGAGACAAGTTATTACCATAGAGAGCCTAGCTCGTAGTGGCGTTTGGGCTGTCGAATTCAGTGGCTTTTGGCGCTGCTTTATGCCATCCACCCTGTATCATACCTACCGAAGTTGTCCCCGCGGGGTAGTAAGAGAGCTCTAACTGGCAGCTGCTAAAAGTGGGTCTGGTACTGCACAATCCTTGCATGTACAGCATATGACAGACCTGTCAGCACAACCAACGAGTAGAGAGCTGGATAATGATGGGCCGCGTCACCTTGGGAGAGATCAGTCGTCGTCTTCCATAACACACTTTCGTTGCTCGTCAAAATCAAAAAGATTTTAATATTGGGGGGGAGGTCACCTAATAACTTAAACTCTGGCTCTTCAGAGCTACATCTTCGTATTCAAACTACTTCACTTATCTGGTCTCCTTCAACCGAGCCCAATATTCAGGCTGCCATTTAAAGAAATAATTCCACACAAGAAAAATAACCTCATTCGAGCATGGACGACCAACCTCCACCGCCACCGCATTCTGTTCACAACCCTCACAATACGTCAAGTTAAAATTTAGCGGAGTCAGCAGGCTTGGTCCCGCAAGAAAGAAATGGCTTGGACGCATCATCGGTAGGAGCAAATTCCCATTTTGCTTCGGGGCCTCCAGATCAGTCACCTCCAAGTATGATTATTTTGCATCGAATAGTGCTCCAACCCGACTCAAGCCGGGACGAAATTCAACTCCTCCCACTTTTCTCTGAGCACGGCGTTGATGAACAGGACTGGTTCACTTTTTGCAACCATCTCTTTCCAGACCATGTCTTAGCTGGGAATAATCAGAAAGGAGGCCCAGCATATGGCTTAGATGAGAAGCGGCCACTTTATCCATCCAGCGAAAAAGCCAACGGCCTTGCTAGTTTGGGGCAATCAAATTCTACGACAGGGCCTAAGGATGCTGACCCTGAGAAAGATTACTCGCGCCGGGCAAACATTCACAAGGTGGTCAAAGAGTGGAATGCTGGATTCTTCGAACCACGAGGTCTGTTGGTGATTGTAAAAACTAGCAAGTAATACCAGGTGCTCATGCCGGCGGTACACAATCGACCTCGGGACTCGGTGTACATGTTATTGCACAAGTGATCTCCGGATATCCCTCATTGTTGCATTTAAGCAACTTACTCTCCTTCCCCGTGAACAAAAACTTGAAATAGTCTGTCACGACAACCCGTAGGACTTCGGAAACCCTCTTCCCATCAAGATGGCTCACAACCTGACTCTCATTCCCCAAATTCCCCTGTCCCCAGAGATTAACCAATAATGCGAGATCGCCAAACGTCGAGTGCGTTGTACCATTAAACGATAACTCCTCGTGCCAACCACGGAGCAGTGGCCACATCTAGCTTAGACTCCTGCTGTTGAAGTGCGTATGAGTCCCTTGGTCAAACTGGAGGAATGGTTTGTCATTTCCTATGAGGGTGACAGGTGCGATGACGTCTCCGTCAAGGTTAAGGCCACCGATGAGACGAGGCTCGGAAATTAAGGCATTTGCTGCTGTTGAACCTCCAGCAGAGTGCCTGTAGACGAGGCAAATGCCTTAATTTCCGAGCCTCGTCTCATCGGTGGCCTTAACCTTGACGGAGACGTCATAGCACCTGTAGACAATTAATCTCCATGTCTGTGGTTTATGAGATTGGGGGATGCTTACCCGTACATGCCAACCTTTGACGTATCAATATCATACGGCACAATTTTTTTTGCAATCTTCTTGTCGCTTAGCTGGTCCAAGACGAAAGACACGTCCTCAACCCGGATCTCCGCAAGTGCCTCGTCGGTGAGATTGGTTTCATGATCAGTTGTAATAACATCCCCATTTGGATACTGTATGATATCTCCATCATATGCATGATCGATCGTAACTACCACATACCCAGCCTTAGCAACTGCCTGGGCAAGAACTCCATACAAGAACCTCGTGCGCTCGTATCCAGGTGAGAAAATAAGAGGAGGGTATTTGTTGTGATGCTTTCCTCCAGAGCATGTATGATACATCTGGCTCTTGAAAGCTGCATAGTCAATTTCTGCTAGGACGCCGTAGGGCTCGAAGTATTTGTTTTCGAAGTTGGAGACAATTTGGGAAACATATTCGGAGAGATATCCGCCGGAGCAGGGAGTGTAGCCGAGAGGGTAGAATACTGAGATTTGTAGGGCTCGGGGCCTGGTGTCGTTGCCCAGCTCGGGCGAGAGTGATCGGTCAGTACGGCTGTAGCGGTGCCCAGTTGGAGGGATCCTCCAGGGATTGGGAGGACTACATTTTTGGCGAAGATAGTCGGGAGGGTGCCTAAGATAGTTATGGCCTGAAGGGCGAAGTACGTTGATGCATGCATGGCGATAATCGATTGTCTGTGGCTAGGTTCCAGGCGATAAGTCAATTATTTGCTTGGCTCGGAAATAAACCAATATGGGAACTTTCCTGGGTCTTATAGATAGATTCCAGACCCTTGATTCCGAATCCAGGACTTGGTCTCGATCCTAGGTATGTGGGTTATCTTAGCGCTGGTCGAATTACTCTCCGTGTCACACACATCCCGGACAGATTTTGAGAAACGAAGCATCGCCATGGAAATCGATACGCAAACCTACAAAGCTTGGTTTGTGTGCCTAATCCCTACAATAATCTTGCAATAATTACTCAACCTAACTCTTTGCATCACGGGCCCCAAGGGAACAATACACTACTTCTCGCTTTTGGCAGGGTGCATACGCAGGATTCAAGGCTAAATCTAGAATAGGTAGGTGACAACAGCAAGCAGAATGCAGCTTTCAGCTGCCGTTTGTTGCTACTTTAGGGAGCCCCAAACAAAGGAGCCGTATATATCTGCAGCCTCTCTAGTTGCCTTATAAATTCCAGCAAAATAGCCTGGAGCGCAAGTCAAATAAACTCAAGTTTATAGCCTTCGTTTATAATACCGAGCATTTCTGGCTACTATCATTTGTCAAACCCGCATATAAACCCTGTGTCTAAACGCTATTGGCACACGAATAGATTTCTGGGGGAATCACTCACCGAGGAAGAAGTCCGAGGAGAATACACCGAGGGAGGAAGAAGTCCGAGGAGAATTGAACACAGGTAAGGGCCAGTGAGCTAAGGCGGCAGGGCTGGGAAATTATAGTGATGAAGTATCCTACGGATCCTTCCACGAGGTAAACATCCACGTGATCAATATTATTTAATTGGTGAGAGGTACGAAGCTGTGCACTAAGATGTGGAAGGTATGGGGTTTGTATCACTTCGGTGGTGGAGGGTAGGTCAGAACTTAAAATCCTCCAGGCCGGAGCTGAGTAATTGACAACTGTGCCGAGAGTACCCCTCAAGGCCACCACCACCCATTGTCAACCAAATCAACCAGCTCACAAAGCACCACCTCACAACCATGCCACGACCCCGCACCCACGACTCTGAGAATTGCTGGCACGGTGTTACTGATCCTAGGAAGCGGAAACAGATCCAGGACCGTCTGGCGCAGCGTGCGCGTCGTGCGTCACACCCCCCATACCAGCCGCCGTTTAGCGCTAACACACCCAGGACAACGACTCGCCGCGCAGCACCATGGCGCCAGCCCCCTAACCGCCAGTGCCAGTTGCACAACATCTACGCAAGAGAGCAGTTTCTCCAGGACAGCAGCGCGGGCCCCATCCACGCGCGTCGTGGTCCCCTCAATTCCCGACTCACCGCTCGATCCCGCGCTGGATCTGCATCAAGACATCCCACCCACCGTCTACGCAGCGCTCTTCACCAATGGCCTTATCTTATCCCTCCCTTGCGCCTACGCCTCCCCACTCCCCTCGCGCTCCCCGCCCTGTCCGGAGGCGCCCCCCGACTTGCAGCCGACGGCATTGCAGCTATCGACGCCGCATGCGCGATGGATTGATCGGTTCCCATTTCCGCGGATGCGGGATAATTTTATTTTAATGACGGTGGGGGAGGAGGAAGGGGTCGGAGCAGCAGGGCTGGGAGTCCTGGACCAAGAGGCGTTTATAGGAGATCTGTTTTGCTTGGAGAGTTTTGTAATTAGGGAGGGGGGACAAGCGTGGGATAGCGCGGATTGGACTATTGGGAAGAGGTTTCAAGAGAGATGGGGGTGGTTGTTTTGCTAACATTGATGTTTATTGGGAATGCTGGATTGGTCGGTGCCTAACTGATTCTTCCCCTTCTCTCTCGATTCCTGCTCCCAGATCCACCTCCTCCTCGCTCGGCATGCGGCTGCGACAGCACGGGCGCCCGACAATGGCGCAGTCCGCTCACACACTAATGCCTTCAATTGCCTTCGCGATCCCCGCCGCCGTTTCCTTGGGCACACTCACATTGGGACAATGCCCAGTGTTAAGCTTGACAACGCCCACGCTCCCCTCTCCTCCCCTCTCGCTCTCCAGAAACGAGATCGTCGCTCGCTGAAGATCCGAAGATATGATCAGGTCGCGCTCACAGAAGATGAATGACGTGGGGATATGGCGGTACGCTGGATATGTGAGCTTGCCGCTGAAGCTTGGGAGCGAGTGCGTCGTCAGCTTTTTCCCCCATTCGAGAGCAAGGTCGGGTGACAGATCAGAAAAGGTGGCGGGGCCGATGACGGCCGGGTCTAGTGTCATATAGTCGCCCTGTTTGATACTGGTTAGCACTCTTTCCTTTGCATGTTGGAGTCTACAATACTAGCAAAGGAATAAGTATCAGAATCAAAGGGACACAAACGTTAATGGTGATCGCCTCAGACACCTCCCCCATGGTCGATATTAGGGAACCCCCAAGGGGTGGTACGATCGAGGTCAAGTACACCAGCCTTACAACTCCCCCTTTCTTCCCTTCCGCCTCGCGGTCCGCCTTTGCAAGCCCCTTGGCCGCCTCCGTCCCGGGGATTCCGCCGTACGAGTGCGTGAGTATCACGATATCGCGGCCTTCATCCGCAAGTGATTCGGCGATGCCATGGAAGTGCGCTGCATCGTCAGCCATTGAGGCAGCGGGGGCGGGGGGGAGTCTGCTGGCGGAAGGGAGGTCGGAAACAACAGCAGGGTATGAGAGCTCGTGTAAGGCATTGATGAGAGTGTCGTAGTGAGAGGCGGCCGAGAAGGAGCCGGGAACTATGACGACGGTTGGTTTGGTGGTGGTGGCGGACATGGTGGGTGTTTCAGGGCGAGAATGCGAGTTGGGAGAGGGGGACTGTGGTGCTGCTAGAGATTGACTTGCGGAGAGAGGCCGTATTGTTTCTGGATAGGAAGTTGGATCGATTCGTGTATTAGAGAGCAAGCTGTGACATCTACAAAGGGGGTTTTCGCGGTCTTTATAAAGCCCAGAGCTGAATACCTCCCCCCTCTCAGGCACTCAAGCGTCGCCCGTTGCGCATCGCTCTTTTCCTCCTCAATCAGACGCTCCCGTGTCGTCATCCCCCCCCCCCCCGTCCTGTATTATCAATCAAGGGCAATCCCCATCCTTTCCAATACTGTGGTAGCTCGGCCGAGGCATCGCAGCCCCGCAGTCCTCATCCATTTGTGGTCTACCACCCCACCAGCACCATCATCACCACCGCCGTCACCAAATTATACACTCCATACCCCATTAGCCCTCTACTAAGTAACAACCCCGGCCACGCATCCGCCACTTCATTACTTGGACATTCCCCATCGGAGGTATCGGCACTCTGCAGCCCGATCCCGAAAGTCAGAATACAGCCGCATTGTCAGAAATGGCGCTAGCGAATGTCAGAATTCTGACATTCAACGGATCGTTCCCCAGCTCAAATCTACAACTTTGATCCTACCAGCCTATAGTAATGTGGGTTTGGTATGACGTGACGGTGGTGACGAGATGCTTGTAAATTGATGAGTTGGTCAGCTTGTGAGCAACGGCGATTACAGTACATCTCTTGCTGGAAACTTGAGGGCTTGATGTGTGCGTTTTTTTATTGTCGTCTAAGGGTTGACCTTTACACTGATATTCCATAGTAAAGTCTAATCATTTTCAACCATCCGGCATCCTCAATATAAGTATTTTAGCTGACTGGTGACGTGAATACCCACGAAAAGTAGAGCAGGAGCATAGAGTAGGCTATAAGAGTATCTCCAGTGTCTAGTTCGTCGTTTGACGGGGTATCAAGGGCTTTGCGAAAACTTGGGAGGGTTTGGGAGAATTGCAGCAATACCATGCTGTTATAGCGGCTATCATGCGGCTGAATATACCTAAGACATGATGCCGTGAGCAGAAATATAGCATGGATGGGGAAGGGGTGCTGTACCTAATCAGCTTCTAGGTCAAGGTGTCACAGATCGGATACTCAAACTTGAAGAGCCAACAGCACTACCGTCTCCTTTCACAATTGTGGATTTATAACAAATATTTTATAAGTATAGTTCTCGAAATTGATGAAGTAGTTGTAGGTGCTGAAGATTGATCAGGACGGCTTGAACACGTTCAGATTTCGGTAAGTGGCATATCGACTTTTGGGTTTCAGAGCTGTTCCTGGGAACCCGTAATATTGCTTGTCTAGATGATTGGTTGGAGCTTCAACATTTGCCCTTTTAGCAGGAACCACAGTGCAGATATTATTTATCTTCACACAATGCCCGTATGGATGGTTCTAATCACACTTCGCCCATTAGTAGTTGGGTATCACCGTCGGCCAAACCGCATCATACCTTAACTTTGCGTGCCTTGCAATTACTACAGCCTGATTTCGACTTAACGTGGACCTTCCTTTGCCGGCTCTGCTGGCTATCTACTCCCTTGCCGGGTATGTAAACAGTTCCTTAAGGTTTGTCATCGGTGAAGGAACTAAAATGAGCGGCCTGTGCCGCCGCCATCTTCCCTCGTCGGTTTATCAGAGCGGCTTAGTTCCTAGAGCAAAATCTATAACCAAATGGTAGCAGTCGTGGAAACTACATCTGCTCATTATAGAGTAGTCTACGTCTAACCACGCAACGACACAATTCGTATTCCTAATCGAGAAATTATACAAGGGACAGAGACTGCCAAGCTTGCTGAGTTATGCATGTATTTGAGCTGATTGTACCACGTGAATTGCTTGATAAATGCGTCTCTTCGAGCTGATCTGAAGTAATCGTATCGTGTGGACATGCTAAATACGCATACATTTATGAAGGCAACAGCCGTTCAGCGCGGTAGTCTGTAACGTCATGTGCCAACATTTCCTTTGAAAGCGGCAAGAAGCTTTCGCGGATCATAATTGCGATTCTCACCTCCTGAATCGCCACTTTACTTCCACAATACACTGTTCTGTCTGCAAGCCCTGAACTCGATTTATTATATTGCAACTACCGAGCGCTGCCATGTTTACCCCTCAGTAATCGTACCTAGCATTTATGCTAAGCCCAGTGCCGAGCTATATAAGTACAGGACTCCGAGGGCCTACGTATTTTTACGGGCATATGGAGGACACAAATTAAGTATGTAGGCGGGGCATGATGATGGCAATGGCCTGTTTAACGCAACATATAATATAGGCAGATATAGCGAGTGAGCAAAAAGAGCTAAGATCGACAGGTGGGTTGACGTCTCGGTTTAAGTATGCCTAGATTCTTGCCCATCAATTGGACTCAGCGCAGGGAATCACGTTTATCCGTTAACTAATAAGAGGTCACAACACTAGGCCCCGCATAATATATACCTGACACCTCGGAGGATCTAGCTCTTTAAACTTGTCTAAACTCGTCATGCTAACCATATATTTCAAGCTCTTGGGTAGCAGATCTACAGAGGCGTAACTGCCTAATCTAAGTGCCTATTCTCCCCCCAGATAACCCGCTCCACAAAGCTTAGCCACCATGAAGCCGTTTCCGTCGGGCCGCTGTCAGACACTCTTTAAATGGAAGCTCCCTTCCCCTCTTGTCTACGATCACCACCGCTTCATTCCCCGATCAGCTCTTCCCCAGCCGACTAGCAAAACAAAAGGCCCAACATGCGCTTCTCCCTAACAACCCTCGCCGTATCGGCCACCCTGGCCAGCCTCGCCAGCGCCCTCTCCTCATCCCTGCAGCAGGTCACAGCCTTCAGCGATGGACCTACCAAAGCCGGCATGTACGTTTACGTGCCGAGCGGCGTGTCCTCGCCGGCGCCCATCATCGTAGCAATCCACTACTGCACCGGCACCGCCAACGCCTACTTCAGCAACACCCAATACGCCAATCTAGCCGATACCCACGGCTTCATTGTGATCTACCCCAACGCACCCTCCTCCGGCGGCTGCTGGGACGTCGCCTCGACCGCCTCGCTCACCCACAATGGCGGTGGTGACAGTTTGACTATCATCAACATGGTTAAGTACGCCGTGGCCAACTTCGGCGGTGACGCAGACCGCGTGTACGCCACCGGCTCCAGCTCGGGTGCCATGATGACCAACGTCCTCGCCGGCGCCTACCCAGACGTCTTCAAGGCCGGATCCTCCTACTCGGGCGTCCCCGATGGATGCTTCTACGTTGCAGGCTCGCAGCCGGGCCAGGATACCCCAGGCTGGAACAGCCAGTGCTCGGGCGGCACCTTGATCAAGTCCGCACAGGAGTGGGGTGATCAGGTCCGCAGCTACTACCCGGGTTACACTGGGTCGTACCCCAAGATGTTGATGTAGGGTCCCCCATTTTTCCTCCTTGGAGTTTGTGTGGCAGGACTAATTATACTTGTAGCTGGCACGGAACTGCTGACACCACTCTCGCATACCCCAACTACGCTGAGGCTCTGAAGCAGTGGTCCAACGTTTTAGGCGTCTCGCTGACGGCCACGAACCAGAACACCCCCGATGCTGGCTACACGCAGTCGGTTTACGGTACTACGCTGGTTGGATACTCTGGCCAGGGCGTCGGGCACACTGTCCCGGTGCATGAGGCGGTTGACCTTGCTTGGTTTGGTATTGCTTAGGTTGAGGTGATGAAACTAAAAAGCCATCTGTGCATATGTATATAGGGTATATATTGACAAGAATCAAGCGGACAATCCACGAACTGTCTTGCTTTATATAACAAAGCCAACTTGCTTGTTTTAATGAGGTTGGTTGATTTTACGCAACATGTGCTTTAGTATATTTTTGCGCAGAATCTATTATTTCAAATTAAATATGCGTAATAACGATGCAATGGCTCGATAGCATTGGAGTCAGCGGCAATTAAGCTGCACAATTAAGCTAGGTGGCAATTAAACTCGCCGACATTGAACTAGGTATGGCATTGACCTCGATATGGCATTGACCTCGATACGGCGTTAACCTCGGCAGGGTATTAGCCTCGATACGAGGCATCAACCTCGACCTCGATGCGACATTAAACTCCACATGAGCTTTTTGCGCCAAACCTACCTTACCTAAATAGTTTTGCGTAGATTTGTTCCTGAAGGTCTTGCAAAAGGGCGTTGACGAACTTAACTACGTTAAACTCGATAGGTTCGGATTCGATAGCTTCGAACGTAACGGCTTCGGAATCGATAGCTTCAACTCAATAGGTTCGAAATCGTTTTGCTCCGCGGGACGATGTTGGGCCTCCTGAAGCTCTAAACGCCCCGTAGCTGCCAAATACTAGCAAAGGGGGGCAAACTGTACGAACTTATGACATAAATAGGGGTAAGGGGTTGAGGAGCGTGCCTGTGACGCAATAAATCCACACTTCACATACATCACTGCACTGCATATTTGTGACACAATTTGATGGGGTATCCGAAAAAAACGCCAAACATTATCATTGCACGTAGCACAAGCACGATCTAAAACCCAAGACTGCCACCGCAGCCGCAAATGCACCCCGCGATCGCCATCGCCCCGTCCCCACGACGCCTCATCCCAACGCATTACTTTCCCCCCGCCAACGGCCGCCCTAGTAGCAGCCAAGGCGCACCTCATCATTATCCCTCACCAAGCGGTGTGTCCACCATCAATGACAAGCTCGCTGCCCGTCATGAAGGTGCTCGCATCACTGAGCAAGAACAGCGCTGCGCCCTTGAACTCCTCCGGGGAGCTGAGACGGCCCATCATGTTCTCGCGCGCCCACAGGGCCTCGAGATGTGGCTCGTCATCGAAGTTCTGCTGCACCATCGGCGTCACAATGTGGCCGGGGGACAAGCTGTTAACGCGGATTCCGTGTGGCGCCCACTCCATAGCCAAGTTCTTGCCGAGCTGGATAACAGCGGCCTTGCTGGAGTTGTAGACGGAGGAAATGAGTCCCTTGTTGGCGATCTTTCCGGACATGCTGGCAACGAGCATGATGTTACCGGGGGTCTTGTAGGCGATCATCTGACGCGCCGCAGCAGCAGCCGCGAACATGACACCGCCGTAGTTGACGTCCATCATCTCGCGCATGTGCGCCTGCGAGTAGTCGATCGCGGGCTGCACGCGCTGGATGCCCGCAGCGGCGATGAGGCCGTCCAGGCGGGACTTCTGGGCCGCGATGGCCGCGAATGTGGTCTCCATCTGGGGGACGTCGCGCACGTCGACCTGCGAGTAGTGCAGCGAGCCTACGGACTCGGTGTCGGCGGCCGCGCGGACCTGAGCCTCGAGGAAATCGGGGCTGGCTTCAGGGCGGCAGTCGAGGCAGTGGACTGTGATTTCGCCGTAGTTAGTTTAATTGTGGTTTAATTGTGGGGTGGATTTGGTGGCGGGGTGGGGGGTTCGGCAGGACTTACCGGTTCCGCCGGCTTCGGCGAGGGCTTCGGCCATGGTTAATCCGAGACCGCGGCCGCCTCCGGTGACGACGTAGACTTTGCCATCGAGGCGGAAGAGGTCGCGGGTCTTCGTGAAGGTGGTGGGCCTTTGAGCGGTGGGGAGTCTGGAGGAGAAATAACGGTGAGTTTGGGATCTTAGCTGCGCGGAGGGTCGCGATTGGAGGAGGGTCCTCTGGGGATTGGAACGCGGGCGCCCGAAGTCCAGGAGGGAGGTAAATTGGGGGGAAGCGCCTGGGGAGCGTCGGAGGGTCCGGTGGAATACTGACTGCATGTTTGTGGTTTTTGGGGGGGAATTGGTGGTGGTTTGTAGTGAGAGCGAGAGCAAGGTGGGAAATGGATTGGGTATCGAGTGTGAAAGTAGATTCAACGGTTGAACGGAGAGAAGAGTGAGAGAGCGAGCGATTGAATGATCAGGATGAAAGAGAAAAAGAGAGAGGGGAGGAGGGGGGGGCAGTGGTTATTTATTGTTATTTGGATTCACCCGCTGACCACTTTGTTGAGTGAGCACTGGTAGTGGTGTCCTCGTGTCCTCGTGTCTTGTATGGATGGCTCGCAGGTTGCGTCCAGTCATACAAACACATACATTACTCAATCAGGCAGAGTACTCCGGCAGAACAATCTCCTTTTTTTTTCTTTTCTCACTCTTTTCACGATCCTTTCGTCAGCCAAAAGCTGGGAGGCGGGCGCGGAGTTGAGGGTAGAAGGAGGGGGGAGGAGGGGGGAAGAGGGTAGGTACGTACTATGGTACTACAGATTGTTAGGCGGGAGCAGTGCCGTGTACGTACGTGAGTACTCGGCGAGTGTGTGTATCTGTCACAGAAATGTCAGGTACCTAAATTGATGTAATGGCGTGTAATGTTAAGTAGACTCTGGAACTCTTAGGGCTCTTGGTTGTACTGTGGGCAAAGATGGGATGGTTGGATGGAGACGGAGGAGGAAGAAAGAGCAGAGCAATAGGGCGCGCCACTAGATCTAGGCCACTTCTAGACTTCTAGACCACCACTTATGCAGCGTTTTAGCAGTTTTTAGCAGTTACGGATGTATTGATTAGGAGCACTTAGCCTTTCTAGGCGTGCTAGGATTGATGGGATTACTGGGATTTTACTTCCTGGTATGCAGAAGGAACAACAAAAAGCAACAGGGAAGGCGCGCATGACTTCTTCGATTCTCCACAGTTTCAAAAAGTATTCCTTCCTAGGAGGCTTTAGGTCTTGGTAGGTCTTGTTAGGTGCTTGGTAGTGTTGTGGTAGTCCTTCTCAGCCTTGCGCTAGAGTCAGCTGTCCCTTTCGTTGTCTCCCTCTTCTCCCTTTCTTTCTTTCTTTCCCCTCCCAATGGCTCAATCCTGCCACAGCCTTGCATGACACGGGGGTTCCGTAGCTGATTTGCCGGTGAGCATCCCCTCGACCACCGCGCATCCTCTCCACCGCTGTGCATCACCTCCACCAACGTGCATCACTACTGTAGTCTACTGTGTAGTAATGTACTTCACACAAACCCTCAGCGTCCCTCTCTTGGCTATCTCTATCTATCTGTGTCCATCTCTGCCCATCTCTACCCCATCGCGTTACGCTTTCCCACCTACCGCGTCCACGGACCGGCCACGGAGAATAGGGGCCGTAGGGTCCGTTACGAATCCAGTACGTACAGAACAAAAAAACGGACACGAAGTGGAGAGCTAATGTGGGGAGTTTATTCCCGTAGAGTATCTACGTACTGTACATCCCTAACATGAAAATTATGTTTATATGTGGGCAGTGGAAGAAAAAGAAAAAGCGAAAAGAAGTGAAAGGATTGCAAATGCCATAAAAAGCTACGCACAGGACCCTATTTTAAACCCGCTTTTTGCATGCCCATCCTCCCCATCACGACATTGCTTGGTGCGGTGTGGTTCGCTCCCATCGTGTCGCTTCGCCCATCACATCGTGAAGTGGCGTCTACTGGGCCCTTTCTCCTCTCTTTTATCCCCTTCTCTCTTCCCCCCCTCCAAACTCCCCGAACTCCCCGAAATCTCACCCACACTGTCACCCACCTCCTCCTCTCTTCCGGACTTCATCCGCCACACCGCCGGCCACCCCATCTTTCCTCCCCCCAATCCCCCATCCCCAGTATCGGTCATCGGACCCAAAACACCCACTTCCTGCGCGCGCCTCACCCCCACCGCTCCTCGGCCACGTCCCTCCCGCGCCGCACGCCTCTGCTCCATGAAGAAATGAGTGCGAGGCTCTAGCCCCTTCTTCGGTCGTCTTTCCTACATCCAGCTTCGAGTACCGGGACGGTATGTACTGTACAAAGGGACGTACAGGAAACTGGGTGAAAGCTCAGAGCGCTGATCGTCTATCGCCTCTCTAGAGACCGCGTCGATCCCGTAAAAAAGGGTCTGGTCCACTTGTGCCATTCGGGAAGGATTGGATAAGGCGAGGTTAATTGGGATGTGCCAAGGTATGTGTGTGAGATGTTAGCCCTATAAATATAGTGATGTCCGTTTGATGTTGTATGCAGCCCCCTGTGCGTTGCTCTGTTGTCGTGTGCATCGCATGTTGGTTGTTTCATGGGATTTTATCAGTTTGTTTTGTAGGTCAGGTGAGGGTGTGAGGTCGGACGGATTGGGTAGGGGAAGTGGCTATCGGGGCTCAACGCTCAACAACTCGCGATGCTTCTGGGTTTGGGTGTTCCGAGATCGGTTGAGCTGCTTATGCTGTCTTCTGGTGTGTTGTGCAGTACGCACGATGGAGGATGCGCAATGCATCGAGGAAGTTGCAACAGGCAGCGAACTACACGGCGTATCTGCAATCGAGCATTTGGCGATGGGCAACGGGCAACGAGTAACCAACCTTACATTTTCATTCTTTCATTACGCATCTCATTTTGCATCACGTCTCATTACGTCTCATTACGTCTCATTGAGCTTCTATCATTGCGCTTCTATCACCCCTCGTATCATACGCTTCTATCACCCCTTGTATCATACGCTTCTATTATTGCGCTTCTATGACTCCTTGTATCATACGCTTCTATCATTGCGTTTCTATCACTCCTTGTATCATACACTTCTATTATTGCTCGTCTCATTACTCCTTATATCATGCGCTTCTATCATTGCTCATCTCATTGCTCCTCATATCATCCTACGTTTCATTCATTACATACCACAACATGACGCCGTGGAAACCTCATGGTATCGCATTATTGCGCTTATTCATTAAGAATTATTCGAATTTGCGCTAAAACGCAGACCATCGCGAGGCCCCGCGGGAGGTGTTTGCGCATATTCGTTTAGAAGAAGCCAAATTTGCGCAAAAATCGAGGAGCTCTGTAAGAGGCTTCATGTTGCGAGTAAGTGCCTTCGAGAGCTTTGATCTTTTGCTTCGTGCCGTAAGGGTTTGCTTGCCATAAGCGGCTTCGATAGCAAGAGGTTCCTACATTACTCCTATTATTCATTACTCCTGTCATACTCCTGTCA